>OZ010786.1:255202491-255266438 GCA_963932465.1 Maratus speciosus
GTAACAAAGATTTTGAGAATTTTTTAGAAAAACAGGGAATTGTTCACGAGAAAACGAACCCATACAGCCCAGAAATGAATGGCGTTGCAGAGCGTTTCAATTTAACTGCTCTTGATGGTATAAAAACTCTCCTTAATGCTAGTGGCTTGTGTCAAAAATTTTGGGCTGAAGCCTTAATGTGTTTTACTTATACCTGGAATAGGGTTTGTCACAAACAAAATAAACAGACCCCTTTTGAAATGTATTCAGGCAGAAAACCCTCAGTTTCTCATTTGAAAAAATTCGGTTGTTTAGCATATGTTGGAGTGCCCAAGCTGGTCAGAAGGAAGCTTGATATGCGAGCTAAACTAGGGATCATGTGTGGGTATGCTCATACAACAAAAGGCTACCGAATTTGGTTAATAGAGGAAAATAAAGTTGTTGAAACTATTAACGTTAAGTTTGATGAAACTAAAAGGGGGGGTAGATATCGTTTCAAAACTAAAAGAACAAAAATTTAATTTTTCACTTTTTGACTTTCCAGAAGATGGAGATATTTTTGATGAACCTGAGAATACACCTCAATTGGGGAATGACATTGAAAGAGTTAGTGTGTCAGATCAAGACCAGAATTCAGAGCAGTTTAGTTCAGGGTTGGCAAGGTTTTTCCCACCCCTGGTAAATACCATGGTAAAAACCGGTATTTACCGTCCTGGGAAATACTATGTTTTTCCCACATGGGAAAAACTGATTATTAAAAACATAAATGTAAATTCAAAACAACCTTTTAAAATGTCAAAATTGAGTTCTAAGTAAATAGCTTGAAAGTTAAAAAAAAAAAAAAAAATCTACAAAAACAGACAATGGAGTGCCTATTTTTAAATATTTACATATCACACAGATTCCCAAACATTTACCAATCATAATCGTATTCTTCGTCTTCCACTTCCACATTGGATTTTAGCATCATATAACAAAATACTAATTTAGAGGCTTTTTGTAAACCCAGTCTATTTCTAATCTTGTTTTGGTGTTTTGGATGAAAGAAAAATTAGAAAAAATGCACTCCAGAGATTTTGATGATGCAGGACATCCCTGAAGATGTTCCATTAATTGGAGAAATTCTGTATCTATTTCAGTTTTACTTAAATTCTTTCACCATAGTGCAGGCGAAATAGTTTTTGTAATGTCTTGGGAAAAGGTGCATCTTCTGACTTGAACTGTATTGTGTAATTCTAAGTACTTTCGATTTAAAGTCTGCAAATATTCACAAGCAGATTCCTCCTAATCCTGTGATAACTTTCACCTTTATATTTCAGATTCATCAGGTGTGTCAAAAAATGGACAGGGGTCATTGCTTTATCAAAGCTAGATTTTACTTTGCTGAAATGTGGATTGAGTTTTGTATTTTGAAGAAGTTCTAGGTAAATTTCACAAGTAGCAATATTGGCATTATTATTGCGTTGTAACTTCGTAAAGGCTTTTGGAACTGGTTCCATTTGGTTGTACATATTTTTTCCTTCTTTATACAGATGAAGATTATTTACTAAACACTTAATGTTGTTATCAATTTCATCTTCGTGATTATCCACAATTTGAAGATAAAAAGGTCTGTTAGTAATAAAGTTTCTAAACAAGCTATTTGTGAGTTCTACCTTGTTTCACCTGGAATTTATGGTTTAACTGAATTAGCGTACTCTTTCAATAAACTCCCAGGGATATGGTGATTTCTAAAAAATTTCTGAATTTTGACAACAGAATCAATAGTTGCATTCTTGCCAAGAATATTTAAATAATATGATGCAGATCCATATATTAACTGGTATAATATCATTATTATATTAACATATTTATTAGGGCTATTCAGTTAATACTTATAGAAATTTTGCTGTTTAGTATTTTTAAAGAAAACAGTGGCCGCTAGTTTAAAGAAAGTGGCCACTTAAAAAACTAGTCCTACTGGCCAGTGGCCGGTAATGAAATTTCACAGTTTTGCCCTATATAAAATATGGAATTGGCTATAACAGGGCCATTATGTACAGTCGTGGAAGAAAAAAAGTAAACACCCCCTACTAACTCCTCAACAAATTATCGTAGAAGAAAGTTACTGGTACCGAACGATTGGAAATAAAGTCTACTTTTAAATGATGTATATAAAATTTGTTTAAGGGGCCATCTACATATTAAAACGAACCATAACTTTGTTTTTTTCAATAGCAGTACCCAATTCTGACAGCATAAATGAACTCTATACTCTTCAATTAGCCTAAAAACGAATTTTTATGCAATTCGTACCATAAGTTTCCGAGAAATTAATTATTTTAAAACGAGCGTATTTTAAGGGCTGTATCCAAATTGAAGTTCCGTACTGGATTGTTAACTGAGAGAGCCGCTTCCTTGATCAAGGCACCTTAAGTGCCACTCAAGGAGTCAATGAAGCGTGTTAGATTACAGTACGGCAGAATAAATTTCAAAATGTCTACTCACTTCCATCATAGACGGCCCCTTAAACCATCATTTTGCCGTTTTTTTAAGCATAATTTGAAAACTACTTGGAAGAAAAATGTGAAATTTTTGAATTTCCATAAAGCAGGACTTAATAAACCTAAATCCATCAAAAAAATTGTAGGTTGCAATTCATAATTTTTTCGAATATTAATTTCATAATTCATATCATGAAATTATAAAAATTGCAAATTCAGCTTATTTATGTTTGGGTATATTAGTATTATTACCACAAAAAAAATTAGCACATTAGGAACATAATTTCGGGAGATATAAATAAAAATATGAAAATATAATTTAACATTAGAAGCACTAAATTTTGAATGTTTATAATTCAAAAACTTATCATTCAAATGACTTGAAATTTGGTGTCTAGGCATAGTTTGAACCGAAGATTTGAAATATCTCGTTAAAATTGGGTATTGCCATTGAAAAAAATGAAGTTAGGATTCGTTTTAATATGTAGGTGACCCCCTAAGAAAATTTTATATACATCATTTAAAAGTAGACTTTATTTCCAATCGTTCGGTACCAGTCACTTTCTTCTATGATGATTTGTTGAGGAGTTAGTAGGGGGTGTTTACTTTTTTTTTTCCACGACTGTACATTACTCCATCCATCTTGCATATGAGTAACAGTTCTCCCAGCTATTTTTTCTACAGCAGATTCTTGAACTTCTGCTTTATGCAATAATTCTTATTTATTTATATTCCTTTCCAACAAAATAATTTTAAATCTAAGGGAAATTTGTAATAACTATATATTTCTATCTTTAATTTTACACATAAGATTCAGAAAGCCAGAATATTTCTTACATATTGTCATTTGGAAGTTTTTCCCGGTATTTACCACTTTTTCCCAGTATTTACCAGTTTTTCCCGGTATTTACCAGTTTTTCCCGGTGGGATGGGAAAAACAAGTTTTGGACGGGAAAAAGCCAACCCTGGTTTAGTTTAAAACCTTGTAGATCTATTCCATGGACCCGTAAGGCAGTAACACATAAAACAGGAAGGGATAAAACAGACATTTATTATGGCATAGAAGGAACCAATACTAGAATTAGATCTTTTAATGAATTAATAGATTATTGTAAAGCAAATAAAATAGAATGTGATAAAAACTTGGTTTGATTTCAGCAGTAAAAATAAAGAATCTTGTAAAGTAACTAATCTTTTAAATATAGGTGAAGCCAACTTAACTGAAATTAAAATTCCTCAAACCTACAATCAAGCCATTAAAACACCTGAAGCATCAAATTGGAGGGACGCAATGAACCAAGAGTTAAATGTTATGCATGAACGTAACGTATGTGATCTTGTGACACCACCAGAAGATGCTAAAATTCTTGGTAACCGTTGGGTGTATACCTTAAAAAGGAACGAGAAAAATGAAAGTTAGGTATAAGGCTAGATTGGTAGCAAAAGGTTTCAACCAAGTTAAAGGAGAAAATTATGAGGAAGTTTTCAGTCCAGTCATAAGTTTTTCACTAGTTAGATTATTTTTCGCCATATTTTCATGTCTGTTAAAATGGGTTAATGTCCAGGTAGACGTCAACAATGCTTATCTTTATGCTAATCTGGATGAAACTGTATACATGCACCAACCTGAGGGTTTTATTAAAGAAAGAAATAAAGTTTGTAAGTTGAATAAGGCCATTTATGGTCTGCATCAATCCGGCAGACAGTGGTTCTTTGAAGTGGATGATGTTTTATCCAAGTTAGATTTTCATAAACTCGATTGGTGCAATTGTGTATACATGTTTCAGTCCAGATTGATTCTTTTACTTTATGTTGACGATATTGTTCTTTTTGGTAAAACTAAAGATGATTTAGATTTTGGGTTAGATTTACTGCAAAAACATTTTAATTTAAAAATTATGGGGACAACCAGAAAGCTATTGGGCATAGAGTTTGAAGAGATAGGAAATCATCTGTACATTCACCAGACCTCTTACATTGAGAAAGTTTGTGAAATGTTTGCAGAATTTAAATTTCCTGTAAGCTCTGTACCTATTCCCAAGGGCTTGGTTTTGTCAAAGCAAGATTCACCTTCCACTAAGGAAGAAATAGAAATTATGTCTAGGTTTCCATACAGAAATCTTATAGGATGTTTGTCTTTTATAGCTGGGAGAACTAGACCTGATATAATGTATGCAGTTAATTTATTATCCCAATTTCAATCAAATCCTGGAATTACTCACTGGAATAGTTTGCTAAAATTGTTAGGTTATTTAAAATATACTAAAGAATATAAACTTGATTTATCCAGAGTCAGTCAATTAAATCTTTCATGTTTTTCAGATTCAGATTTTGCAGCAAACAGAGACGATCGTGTTTCTATGGGTGGGTATATTTTGTTTCTGGATGAAACGCTCATATCATGGAAGACTTTTAAACAAAAATGTATAAGTCTTTCTACCATGGAAGCCGAATATGTCAGTTTAACTGAAGCTGCAAAAGAATTGATCTGGGTCAAAAATGTTTTGCAAAATGAGGTGCTTAACTTGAACTTGAGGGATTGTACTCTGTTCTGTGATAACCAAGCTGCAATAGCTTTTTCGAATTCTCCTTTTGAAAATCAGAAAACCAAACATATTCATATAAAGTATCTTTTCCTTAGAAACCTAGTTTTTGATAAAGTATTTAAACTTGGATATATTTCTAGTAAATTTAATCTTGCAGACAGTTTCACAAAGCCACAGATTAAAGAGCAGTTGTTGAAATTTTGTAAAAGTATTTTTGATATTTAAAGTTTTATTGGGGGGGGTTATAGTTTTTCACTACAATGTTCTCCACTCTGGTCAATGCCTTGCCAATAAAGTCTTATATGACCTGACATTGATCGGATTGTTGTTTTTGAATTTAAAGTGTAACCTTTTTGTTGTTAAACTTTTTGAAGTTTTACATTTTTGAACTTTTTGAATTTTTCATGTACTTGTAATTTTTTTTGTATCTATATGACCTTTTCCATATTTTTGTAAAGCTCAAGAGATGGTGAAAAAGGAGGCCGATTGTTATGCATCAGTTGTTTATTTAAACATTCAGTAAAGTTTAACTTGAATGATAAAGCTTTAAAGTTTTTACTTCCTATTGATGCACGTTTATTTTTCACCCTCTCTTGTTCTTGTTTACATCCGAAACGACCGGCATTTTCATTCATGCGTATTAGCTCTTGAGGCAAGTGCCGTTGCTGAGTAACTGTCAGTAACAGTGATTTCGGTATCTCATCTTTCGCCGTGAATGGCTGTCTTGTGACGTCATAGTTTGCAGCCAATGGCGTTTCAGCTGCGTTCGTATGCTCGGAGTTTCGGATGTATTCTGAGTAAGTTTGTATTTACTGATTGGCAACAGTTTGTATGCAAAACATTGCTGTTTTAGGGAGTATAAGTATCTGGACTGATTATGGATCAATAGCTTTGAGAATTATTGTACGTTTATATCATCTGTCGCAATGTAGATGCATTGGATATTATTTTGTTTTTATATTTTGATTTGACTGCGAAATAAAGCTGTTATAATGTACATCATCATCATTTCATCTTGCTTCAAATAAAATGAATTTGTTTTAGAACTGGTGTCTTAAGTCTTCCACATTAACCACAGCAACTCTGTTTGGCCAATGTTTTAATTGGTCAACAGTTTTGACCATTTCATGATTTCCAATTTAAAGTTGATTGAACTCGTTTTCTTGCTACCAAACTAAAATAGCGTTGCACAACCCTGAGATCAAGGACATATTCAAAATTTTAAGGTAGATATAGGAAAGCTGCTTTTAAAAGACTTCATTGCTGCAGTAGTTCAAAAAGCATATGGTATCAAAGAAAACCATTGAAAAATGTTTTAGACATGCTTTGCTTCCAGAATGTGAAGAGTTGTCATTTGATAACGACGAGAATGATGATGATGATGATGTGCCCCTGTTTGTAATTGCACAAAAAATATGGAATTCCGGCTGCACAATACAAGACATATTGACATATGCAGCTACTAACAATGAGGTCGGCACAAATGGTGAAGCTTTCATACCGTAAATCGTTTCGGAAGTTTTAAATATAAATAATGATGGAAGCGACAATAAAGACAGTGAATCTGAAGCTGAACCGACAGTGCGAGCAGAAGCTTTCAAAATATTCAATATCCTGAGATGTTTTTTAATTCCTTTTGAAAGTACAGAGGAACATTTTAAATACGTTCGTCATTTAGAAAAAGTAGTTTTAAAAACTATGATATACTATACTTATCAATTCGAAAATTGAAGTGTAAAGAAATTCTTGTTTATACCTCCTCTTTTATAAATTACATCTTTATGGCTTTTTTGTACATTATTTTACTAATACAACTAACATATTAATAATATTTTACTGTCTAAAGTAAAATTCCTGTTTACATCGCATATAAGGTCACCCCGCTTATAAGGTCATATTTTTCAGGACCACATGGGTGACCATGTATCCGATACTGACTGTATATATATAAGTATATGTACATTCATGTATATATATACATATATATGTATATATAACACTGGCGCCCGGCTAACCAAAAAGTACCGAAGAAAGTATCCAAATTATTTTTCTTTTTTCTGTATCTTTAACACGTTCAAGCTGGTGCGTTGGGTCACACTCGACTGTCTCAGAGCTGGCAAGTCTCCGGCCTTTTGGATACCAGTATTTTAATACAGAAAATGTTGTTTTATTTAATTAGAACAATTGGTCGATTTAAAGGAACAACATTTTCTCTAAAATAACAGTGGTGTGCAAAAAACCGAGACTTAACTCTGAAACAGTCGAGTGTGACCCAACGCACCGGCATGAACGTGTTAAAATTGAGCCAGATTCAAGGTATAGAAAAAGGAGAGTGGAGGACCCCCCCCTCCTGATGATATCGTTATGAATGTCAAAAAATTTTCTTTTTACATTATTTTCATTTCTGTTTAAATGCTTGCAATGATACATATGATCATACATTTATTTGTCGCATATTCAAGAAGTCAATAAAATATCAATACTTCAATAAATTTATATCAAACAACATCTAAAAGAGTTAGCTACTTTTTAAAAAGTATTTAATAATAGCTTATTGTTACATAATGCATTCAACAGTAATATTTTTTTCTTGCACTTGCTCCCTGCTCGTAAAGGTTAAAAGCAGAACTTATCAACAAAACAGTAGACAACATTTTTTGTCTTTCTTTACTGGTAAACACAAGCATCATTTTCTATATATTATGCTCTCTAACAGAGAATTATATGCACATATGGCAGAAGAACAGGAATGCCAAATGTTTCAAAATTATTCCAAATTTTGGAATGAAATGATTTTATAAACATTTAATAGCTTTAATAATAGCTTTATATTTTCATAAAATGTATAATAACAATAATAATAATAATAATAAAGATTACAGACTATTTGGATGTAAAAAAAAAGTTACTAAAAAAAGAAATGTTTGTTTGTATAAAAAATGATAACGATATCAAAAAGCAAACCCTCCCCTCCTCCTAGAGATATCTACGATATCATTTGCCAGTCCCCCCCCCTCCCCCCCCTAAAGTGATAACGTTATATATGCACAGCCCCTAGGTATAATAACAATGCATTGTTTGTTATTCTGATAGAAAGCAATTGAGCAGTTTTTAGCCTTTTTTTTTTTTTTTTTTTTTTATAAAAACATCAAATTTTTCTTTTTTTTTGTGTTAACACCATTTCTGAATCATATCCTTGATTATTTAATATCAGAATTCTGCGATTAATTAACATTAAAATTAGGCAAAGATTTCTATTTGGAAGGAGTGATAAACTAAAAAGTGGAATAGTTGATAGTTAAGTATATGCAGGTAGATATGTTTAAAATTTTTATTTTGCTAAAAAAAAGATGCTTTAAATTTTGAAAATAATGTATGAGATATAAGTATGCGGATTGGAGTGACAGTGTGTGTGTGTGGAAGGGGGGCACACTACGGTTTTAGTGCTACAGAATATTAGGGCTCCGGTACTTTTTTTGTTAAAAATTAAGCCCTGTACATGATTAGTTACTTTTACTGTAGAATAAAGTGTCTCCATGATACGTGAAATAACTTCCAGTTATGAATTTTTTTGAAAGTAAAGCGCATCATCCTATAGAAGAAAGGGTACTTTTCAGTTAGCCAGGCGCCAGTGTTATATATACATATAAATATACATACATATATGTATATATACACATCTATATATATATACATATATTGTATATATATACACACACACATATATATATATGTATATATATAAGTATATATACATACATGTATATATACATATATATGTACAGTAGAAAATCTTTATAACGCAATTCCATATAACGCACAACTTTTCAGACGAAAACAATGAATTTTCAGCGAAGAAGCACCTAAATTCCCACATTGTAAAAAATTGTTGCTCTCTAAAAAATTAAATTTAATACATTAGTTCAACTTTATCTCCTTATTTTAGAACTTTTTAATGAAAAGAATTGCTATTAAATGTTTTCGGAAATGAACAATATAATGAATGATTTGGGTCCAGGTATATTTGGACTATGTTTATAAAGTATATTTAACAATATGTGGAATGATCTGTATAATGCAAAAATTTATAATCTGGATAAGGAATGTAGTATAAAGATACTCTAATGTATTTTGATATATTTCAGACATATTTGGCCATATTAATGAGGTAAATTTAATGATTTGTGAAATGTGATCCATATAACGCAAAATTCTATATAACGCACAACCGTGCGTTTTTAGGTTTGCGTTATAAAGATCTTCTACTGTATATACAACACTGGTGCCCGGCTAACCAAAAAGTACCAAAGAAAGTATCCAAATTATTTTTATTTTTCTGTATCTTTAACATGTTTAAGCCGGTGTGTTGGGTCACACTCGACTGTCTCAGAGGTGGCAAGTCTCCGGCCTTTTGGATACCAGTATTTTAATACAGAAAATGTTGTTTTATTTAATTAGAACAATTTGGCGACTTAAAGGAACAACATTTTCTCTAAAATAACAGTGGTGTGCAAAAAGCCGGAGACTTGACTTGACAACTCTGAGACAGTCGAGTGTGACCCAACGCACCGGCGTGAACGTGTTAAAATTGAGCCAGATTCAGGGGTAGAAAAAGGGGAGTGGGGGACACCCCCCCCCCCCCCTCTGTCTGTGAAATAGAATGGGTTTTTTTTAAATGTTTTTGAAAGGGTTAAAATTCGTATTTTTTTATGTGGTTTGTGGCATTCAAAAGTAAAAAATATGAAATTTGATAATAGGTTTTTAATTTGTCCATATGTAAAATGGTTTGGCCAACGTGCATTTACAAAGACAGAGTGAAAAAAAAAGTTGTTTGGCCTTTTCTTTCTTCTCTGCTGGGAGATTTACAGAAGCGTCTTAGCTGCACCAGCATGCTTAAAAAAGGAAAAAAGATTTTTTTCTGAATTTTTGTCTTGGACTATTATTTAATTTTTCCATCTTCTACATGTGATTACTTTTGCTAACCATTGTGAACAGACACACATACACAAACATCTTTCTTTTGTTTTTATAGATTTATTATTCATATATACTAATATTCTTTGTAATTCTAATTTTTATCAAAATTGTTTAGGAGGTCAAGATTTACATTTATTAGTCAGCTGAATGTTTTCTATTTCTATTTAAAACATAGAAGATTGTTTAACTCCCTATATTGAATTAGTTTCATATAAACAAAACATACTCCTAATGTTTCAACAATGTTATATAATACTGAAATAAAGTTTTCAGAAATTCTGGTTTGCAGTTATTTCAAGTACAAAATATTTGACAATGTTTTCATTAAAAGCATTCAGGGTGTAAATTAACAACAAGAGAAAAAAAAGATTTTCTTTTTTTCCTTTTTTTGTTGTTTTAATTTTAAAAAGTTATTAAAGTTATACTAGATTCTCTCAATGGTAGCATTATATGGACGTAAGAAGCTTAAAGCCAATTTTCCCATATTAGTCCTGCATGATTCGGACAGAAGAGATGATTAAATAGCATTAGTTTATTCAATTTGTTTACATTTATGTGATTAGGTGGGAGTTTCGTATTTAAAATTTTAAAAACTTTCACAAATATCCAAGTTCTCACATAATTCAATATTTCTTCTTTTTTAAAGATCTGTAAAGATTCATTGAATATTATTTTATCTTAACAATTATTTTTGTTAATATCAGCATCTAATAGTTATAGTCTATGTCTATACATTTATTATTATGACTTCATCTATTTTTCAGCATTTAGTAACAATAATAATAAGTTTCTTTAATTATCATTAAACCGTTGATGTTTCTTTTATTTCAAACGTATGCTTCAATCTTTAAATATTAACTAGGGACAACTTTTCCGAACTAATAATTTGTGATAAAACATAAAATTACTAGTAAGTTTTTGTGTCTGTTTAATCCTCAGACCTGCCAACTGCTACGAAAACATCGTAGTTGCTACGATTTGGACCTATAAACTACGATGCTACGAAAATCGGTCTTAAACTACGATTTTTTGCAAAAAACACAAACACATTTTTTTGTTTTTAGTAGCGATTTTTATCCCGCGCAGCATATTTTTCAGGAGTGATTCTGTTACAAAATTTCCAAAATTTCAAAGTATTTATTTCCGAAAGTTTAAAATAAAGGGCTATTAGTATGGAAAAAATCTGGGCTGCAAATCAAACTTTTTAACATAAAACACTCTTTATGTATCCAGTATCTCCAGGAGTGTATCGTGTTTCTGTAAATATTTATACTGGAATTCCCTTCCTTAGAAACAAGGGTGTCATTTTAAGAATTTCTGAAAAGGGGGGGGGGGGGATGGTTCTTTGAGGGGCAAAGTTTGAAATATTGTGCAAAATCGCACAATTTATGAATTTCGTCAAATGTTTATGGTAAAAAATGCGGATTTCAACAAAGAATCGTGATAGAAAAATGTGAATTACGATTGTGGTAAAAAAATTGTGAATAATTTGAAATGATCGCGGGAAAAAACCCCCGCGAATTTCGTCAAAATTTACTGCACTGGGCTAAAAATTTGGAACCAAACTCCTTTTGCAAATGTAAAAAAAAAATAAAAATAAAAATAAAAATTCTGCGAAACAAAAAGAAACACTAACCATCGTATAAAAAGTTTCAGAGGAAAAAATTTACTATATTGAGTTGAAAAACTGAAACCTTATTCTTTTTACGAATGTCAAAAGATGGTTGCATAACACGAAAAACCAACCAACCAACCTCCATATTAATTTAAATTTTGTGTGCTACGATTTCTCATTTTCAAAGGTTGGCAGGTCTGAATCCTGTTGTAACATGACACTTCCCAAACGTCTTCAAAAATTCTTCCTTAGATTATTGTCATATGAAAAGTATGCAAAATAACTACATTTGTTAGGTTTCAGTAAATAACATATTCATTAAATTTCAGTAAACCTTAACTTCTGTGATTTGGATAGCTACTTCATTTAATTAGTGTAAAGTAATTTTTTCCCAAAATTGAAAGAAAATTTAGGACCAAAAGGGTTAAATATGCCATGCAAACTTTGTGATTTTCTGACTCTTCTGTCCTATGTCACCGACTTTCACACTCGAGTGATATCCTCCTTTTGTTGTGACATCATACTTCTGTAAATATTATGCTAATTTTATGCAAATAAAAAAATGTTATATACATTCTAGTATCTATTAATATAAATATTATAAACCCCATAAGATCTAGTGGGCTTTTTCTTCAAGTTGTTGAAATTCAAAGAAAAGGGGAAAATCTATCTCATTCTACTTGAATTAAATACATGTTTTTAAAATGAACTTTATTATAATGCATGAAAATAATGCTACATAATTTTCATATTTTAGATGTGACGTCATGACATATTAACTCCCTTCCCTCTCTCTGCCACACTGTGGCAAACTTTGTGGACCCCTTCTTCCCCTCTTGGAGTGTTACATAATTAATAGATGATCTGTTAGGTCCTTTAATTGGTCATAATCTGGTTTTATAAATGTGTTTTTAAAATCTTCATTTACAAGTTAAACTAATTAAATACTATTTAAAAATTAATTAAATTTATATTAAAAAATGAATATCAAAACTAATTTTTATTTGTGTTATTTTTGTTTTAGGATATGGAATAAAAAATATCCCATTTGTATTACATTTCCTTCCACATACAAAAAATCTACCTTGCCTGATGAGTTTAATAACACTGATTCTGTCTCTCTTGATTATTTATCACCATTTCATGATGATAGCAGTGATACCAAGAAGATGGCTCTCTATTTTTTTGCATTGACCGATAGAGAAAAGGAATCATTGTTTTGGGCTATATTACGAAATGCTGAAGAATGTGATGATAGTTCCAGTCTACAAGATCAGAAAACTTCATCAAAAATTGATTTCTCCAGCATGAGTTACATATCTTTGGTAATAACTATTATTATTATTTTTAAATTTTTAAAAATACGCTTCACTTGAGTTTGTCCCATTTTTTTGTAATGAGTTTGATTTGTGTTAGCAATTTATTTTTCAGAATCATATTAAGTCGTTTTATCTATTATTTTAATTTCATTGACTTTGAAAAACCTGTAAGGACAGTAGTTTTCATCATTGAAAATTTTAAATAAAAATTCTTGATATATCAACTAGAAATTATTTTAAACATTTTGCTTATAAAACATTTTTTGTCTGAAAATTATTTGATTTTTCTCTGATAATTGAAGTTACCTAGTTCTTCAGCATTATAATTCTAATTTCTTGGTAGGAAATGCATCAAGTTCTTACATTCTTATTTCTTGGTAGGAAATTGGTCAAGTTCATGTAAAAACATGAAAACTTTTAGTTTTATAGAGAAATGTATGGTAAACACGCTGAAGCAGGTAGTTTTTAAATCACTACTTTATGTTGAAATCGGTGAAAATAGTTAAGTTACATAAGTTTTATAGGATCAAAAGCTATACATAGCAATTTAACCATCTTTTGCAGGCATATACTTCACTAGATTGTTGTGTGCAGTGCCCAGTTAATTTTTATATTTGTTTACTTAAAAATATATATATATACAGTTGAGCCCATTTATAGCGAGCCCACATTTAACAAGATTCTGGATTTAATGAGGAAATTGGAGTCTTTTTGTTTGGTATAATGTTTATAAATGTATTGAAGTATATGTTTTTAGTGAGCAAATTTTTGTACTTTCTCGGATTTAAGAAGAGAAATAATTATGGAAGTATGAATTAATTGCAGAAATCATGATAAAAAAAAAAAAATAATAATAAAAAGGTAAAAGAAAGAAGGAAATACACAGTTTTCTTAGAATTCCCCCATTCTTCTTGGAACCCCCCCCCCCCCAAGTGATGTTATTTATGACTCTTCCTCCCTCCAATTGTTTAATCCAATCCAAAGCAGGTGTAATTACCAGTTTAAGAACTAGTACTTGTAAGAAAAACTTATTTTCGGCTTGCACCTTTTCTTGAGAGCGTGTTTTTTATGCTGTTGTTTAAAATGTTTAAAAGTAAAGCTTTTTCCATAAGAGAAAAATCGAAATTATAAAACTCTTAGTTAAAAGTGAAAAAAATGTTTCAATATATAAGCAGTATGGTCTTTCTTCTTCAACTGTGTCCACTCTTTTGAAAAACAAAGAGTCCTTAATGAAAGCATATGACACGAATGTGACTGACTGATTGATTGCAAACAGTTGAAGAAGTGTAAAAAAATGGACTTGGATGAAGCTTTGTTAAAATGGTTTGTTCAACAACGGAATTCTTGTTTGCCTATAACTGGGCCTATAATTAAAATCCAAGCTGAAAATTTTGAAGCTTAGGTAGGCAGGCTACACGGGTTTTTCATGCTCTAATGAATGGCTACTTCGTTTCAAGCAATGTCACAACATTTGTGCAGGAAAAGTTATCGGCGAGGCCTGTAGTGTGAAAGACTGGTTGGATTACACATGGAAAGATGTACGTGAAAATTATGCTGAAGATAACATCTACAATGCTGATGAGACTGTCGTCTTTTACAATCTATCCCCTTATCAAATGATAAAATTTAAAGGTGAAAAATGTGTGGGTGGTAAGTTGATGAAAAATTGCTTAACTATGTTAATGTGTTGCAATATGTCAGGCACAGACAAGAAAAAACTTTTTATCGTTGGTAAATCTGCAAATCCAAGATGTTTTAAAGGGTAAAAAGCCTCCAGTGATTTACAGGTCAAACAAAAAATCCTGGATGATTTCTGAATTATTTTTATCCTATTTGCATGAGTGGAATAAGGTGCTTCAAAAACAGAAAAGAAAGATTGCACTTATTGTTGATAATTGTCCTGTTCACCCGCAGGTCAGCAATTTAAAAAGCATAAAGATAGTTTCTTTACTGCCTCACTCAGCCAGGTGTTATTCACAGCTTCAAATGCTATTATAGAAAGCAATTGATTCTTATGATGTTAGAGAGAAATGAAAAAGATCAGGATTTTAAAATTTCTGTTCTTGACACTATACACCTGATGACAGATACATGGGGAAGTGTGACTCAATCCTGTATCCAAAACTGTTACAGGAAAGCTGGATGGATCGACATAAGTGATGGTGAATCTGAAGATGACTTGCCACTCTGTTTAGTTACAACAAAATAACATTCTGCAGTTTAACAATGTTTTAAACATTGATGAGTATAATAATGTTGATGACAATGTCTTAATGTTGGGCATACTTTCCACTGAAGATATTATCGTGGAAGTGGTAAAAACTCAGGAACAGGAAAATGCAACTGATAGTGACTCAGAAGGAGAAACTGTACTCAAAATGCCAACATGTGATTGTGCTGCAGAATCATTACAAAATCTTGAACAGTTTTTTGAATCAATGAAAAATACTGATGAGGCAACATTTAATGCATTAAGTTTTTTTACGACAAAAATTAAATGAAGTGAAATTTTTAAAGTCAAACAATCCACTTTGGATGAATATTTTTCATTTTCTCAATAAAGATTATCAAACATCAATTCACGTAAGTTTTTTTTTTTTTTTTTTTTTTTTTTTTTTTTTTTTTTTTTTTATGCACATACTAGTTACTTAGATTCGGATTTAGTAAGCGACCGGATTTAAAAAGCATTTTTCTGACCATTACTGAATTTTAGTATATTTTGATTTATTTCTATTGTCACAGTTAATTTTCGATTCAGAATGGGAAATATGACAGCAAAGCTAGTTAAAGAGAATAATGTAATGCAAATACAATTGAAAAATAATAATTTTATCTATTAATAAATTAATAAATTTATTTTTGTGAAAAATCTCCAAAAGAAGATATTATTTGTTCTGTGAATATAATTTAGCAGGATGTGACAAATACTAGTAGTGTGATAAAACCAAAACTAACTAGTATCAATAAAACACCTTCTTTTTTTTTTTTTTTTTTGTAAAAAAAAAAAAAAAAATGCAATGATATAGTCAACACTAATTTTTTATTTAAAGAGGACCCCCCCCCCCCCCCGGGGGGGGGGGGGGGGTAGGATGTGAATTATATTACTGCTTGTACTGTTACTGTTGCGCATAATAAGAGAAATTCCTTCCATGAACTTCTACTTTCTTCTTGCTCTCTATCGCGATAGGACAAGAAAAAACACATGGTTAAGGGTAATAAGACAAACAAATTCTTTATTGATAGATTATTGAAAATTGACTGTCTATAATATTTGTTTCTTTACATAGATTTAAAAATTAGCATGTAAATAAATCATTCTAATTGAAATTATTCTTTAAATATTAAGATGCTTTTGACTTAAAAGCAAACAAACTTATAACTGTTATAATGGTTAATGAAAAACAAAAAAAATCTAAAACTATATCTTTGAACATCCATAACATCACTAGTGTGTCTTTTGTCGATCATTATATGATCAATTTTTTTTGTCTTTTGTCAGGAAAAATCTAAGTCTCTTTATGTGTATTCCTATGTTCAAAACATGTACTACTTGTGATTAAGTCGTTAGAAGCCGCGAAATATCAAAATCACTTATTACAAATTTAACATCATGTCTTGGTATCTTATCAAATTCATTCTGTAGTTTTCTGTAAAAGGTATCTTTTTGTTCATCCTCTGCTTCTTCTGTTGGCACATGGACGCATACTATTGAAATGTTAAAAACTTTGCTCTTGATCTCAAGATACATATTCTTTCATTTGCATTGTGGAAATCTATAATATTTTCTCTAAAACATTTTCTTATCATGAATCCAGTACCATGCGTGTTTTCTCCAGTGCAAGCAATATTAAAAATTGTAAAATTTTCAATATCTCTTATCCCACTGTCCTCCCACCTAACTTCCTGTAAGACCAATATATCCATTCTATAAATATCCATCCAACTCTGTAGCTGCTTTACTGCACCAGTTCAATATAAACTTAAAACATTCCAAGTTCCAATTCTAAAATTCAAACACCATTTCCCAATTCCAATTCATTTTACCGTGAGATCAGTTTGTCTAACATTTGTATTAGGGCTTCGCAACAAGGTTTTTTTTTTATGTGGAAAGGTTGTCAGTCTTTTGCCCAACCCATTTTAGTTGCTTCTTATGACATGCATAGGTTACGTTAGAACTATTCTTCAATGCCGGTCACCACATGCACAGTTCTTACTGTATTATGAAATAATTCGTTATAATATTTTAATGGAATAATTCATTATAAAATTTTAATGAAAGCATGTTGTAACGAGCAAATCATCGGAGCTCTTTTGATTTTGTTATAAGATGCTTTGATTGTATTCATATTTTTTTTTAATGAAAGTAATCTTATTACTATGAAAGCATAATCATTTTTATTTTTTATTTATTTATTTTTTTTTTTTGGTTTGTTTGTTTTATAACTGGACCCTGGTGATTACGATTTTAAAAAGGAGAAAAAACAGAAAATATAAAGATCTTTAGAAAATATTTTTTTTTAAATAGTAAATATATGTATATATTTTAATTGGAAGATATTCTCCATTCCACAAAAGTAATTTCAAAAACCTATATATATATATAATTATTTTAATAACTCCATCTGGCCTTGCTGATTGCAATTTTAAAATGCACAAAATATGGAATGTTTTTCTCCTATCATCTTTGTGTTTGTAAAAACATGTTTCTCCTGAACATGCATAGAAGCGATCATAATGCTGGTGAGAACTGTGGGAAATTGGGGCTCATTCTTTAGTGTTTGATGAGGGTTTTTAATTAATATCTTGGCTAATTATCAAAAAAGAAAAAATCTGAATCTCAGGTTCTATCCTTATCCAAATTTGCAGACCTCTAAGTGTGATGAATTTCCTTAGCCATTGCCATGGTCAGGCAGGCAAACATCTTTTTTTTAAAATTATTATTAACTAGATTTGTATTTATTGGTTGAATATATTATTGTTAAAATGCCTGTTTAAAAACAATAACTTGTACTAAATTATTAAGTAAGGTTTTAAACAAAAATAAGTACAAATATAATTTTTAAACCTTAAAACTTAACTTGCCAGAACGTTACCCAGAGAAAAGCAGGCACGTTGTTTTTTATTGCTCCAGGTCATTAAATATGTAGCTACACTGCTAGATTTTCAGTATATTTAAAGTTATTATCCTGGTCCTGGGGAATGCCGAGTAGATCATCTAATAATACATAATGTATAATCTTGATTTATAGTTTATGCTACTTTTTTTTCTAGCTGATCACTAATGCATTTCACATTTTAAAATATTACCTCATATTCATAATTTTCATTTATTTCTTTTTCCTATTTTCCTAAGAAATATTAGATCAAAGTTTATCTGTTTCAGTTATTGAAACAATAAGTATTTACTTACTGTTTCTTTATTATCATTTTTTAGATGGATTTGAATGGGGAAGAGAGCAACTCTCAGAGTAAAGATGTGTATGATGATGATACTTTAATAATTGAAAAAGCAAATGCAGATTTAGAGTTTGAAAATTATATGAAACATTTATTTGAAAACTTTGAAAGAATGGTGAAATTTTCTCCCCGTTCAAGAAGTTTCGAAGATCTTTCTAATATAAAAGACGAGGCATCAAAATCCTCTGATTGCTATACATCTAAAGATGATTCTTTCTTGTCCACAGTAGTTAGAAAATACTCTGTTGATTGGCTTAATTTGGTGCTTGGTCGTTTATTCTACGATTTTTTGACTCAAAAGTATTGGTCTGATGATGTAAAAGCTAGAATTCAAAAGAAACTTGATAGAATAGAGGTAGGTTTTTCTTTCTTTTTTTAATTTAAATGCCAAAACAAACTGTCTTTCAAAGGATTCTGATGTTTTAATAGACAGACTTAAATATTATGTCAGTAGGAAATAAAATCACCTTTCTTTTAATAAAAGTTTCTATATATAAAACTCAGGAATTTATATGTTAAGGATGTACAGTTCTGAACCTATTCAATATTTAAAATTTAGCTAATTCTCTAAACAACTACTTCAAAATCTGTTTGTTACATTCACTGGATTAGATTCAGCTAATTAATTTCAAATGCAGTCTCACATTTCCTGTAGATTCAGGGTATTTAAATAGCATTCAAATATATGAAAGGAATGGAAATCTCTGTGTTGAAATTTAAAAACATGAAACTGGTAAATTTATAGAGAATTGTATGATAAACACACTGAAGAAAACACTTTTTAAATCAGTGAATTGTTTTAAATGCTACTTAATGTTGAAATTGGTCAAGATAGTTCAGTTATAAAAGTTTCATATTATCAAAACTATGCATAGCAATTTAATCATTTTTTTCAGGCATATACTTGACAAAATTAAGGTATACAATCACTTTTTAAATTTGTCTAATTTTTAAATTTTCTTTTCCACTTCTTCAAAATTTCATTATCTGAATAGAGATTTCATTTTTAGTTTGAGATAATCTCTTTTACCTGTTGTTGCCAAATTTTAAAAAGCCCAAATCATAATACAGTAAAGCATCGTTTATACGTCGTTTACATTTAACGACGTTTCAGTGTGTTCCCAATTCATTCATTCTGATGATTCTGATTTTCTATTCATTTCAATGTAAAAATATATCCTTTATACGATGCACAAAATCGTTTATACATCGTTTTTTCGATTTTGTACACGCTATTTTTCTTGTGTATTTTAAAAACGAGCGGAATTTGCCAGCTATGAATGACACCAAAGAGCGTGTTTAAATATACCCCACATAACGATTACACTGTGAGGTATCATTCTTTTTGCAGGATGGTTAGCTTTCCTGACCTGTTTTATTGTTACACGGCACATTCTTTTCTTATCAGTGCACTAACAATACAGATCATTCTTTTTTTTCATTCTTCCCTTTTCGTATTTTTTTGGCCACAGCTCTTTTCAGACATGTTTCAAAAATGCAAGTCCATCTCGGTAAAAGAAAAAAATTGAAATTTTGAAAGAATTCGATAGTAAAAGTCTACCGGGGAGGTCAAAAGTTGACTTAGCTAAAATGATGGGTATTCCAGTTTCTACCTTAAAGATTATTATTCACAATCGCCAAAAAAAATTGAGGAAAAGGCAAAAATCTGTCGATCTTCAGCATAAAAAAAATGCGAGTGCAAGAGGGTAAATTTCCTGAAAAGGAAAAAGTTTTGCTCCAGTTTTTCAGTTATTTGATTTTATAAATTTATGTAAATCAACACATAAAACATTAAAATTAAGGGAAAACAAAATTAATTTGAGTATTAGAAGTAAAAATCGATTATACAACGTTATCGTTTATACGACATTTTTCGGTATTCCCTTCAGTGTCGTATAAACGATGCTCCACTGTAGTTACAACCACTTTTTAATCAAAAAATATATTTACATGTGAATTTTAAAAAAGGAAGAAAATTTTAAAATAAGCTATTATGTGTAAAAAGCATTTAATCGCGGAAATTGTGTCATATTTAAAATGTCATTTAAAACCATTTCCAAATACTGTATTTCTAATTGAAATATATACAGTAAAACCTCTGAATAGCGTTCACAACTGTGAGCACGATAATGTGCCATACTTCGGAGGTTGCCGTAATTCACAGGTTTCACATTTTAAAAGCTCAAAATTTCATTACATTAAAATCAAAATAACTGATTGAAATTATTTTATTTTTATGGTCAAAAACTACATACTATTATTTTACACTTAAGAAATCACTTATTCGCAATTGTTTTGCTTTTTTAGAGCATATCTCTTTCTCTAAATGATAATCATTTGCACAGATTTATTATACGTTTCGTTACCATTATTATCTTCCACTTCATTTTCGTCATCACTTTTATTCTCATTGACCTTGCTTTCATTCTATCAGTTCTTCTATCGTATTAAAAGTAGAAAAAAGTGTCAAATCATTATCTATATTCATGTAGTAGCTGACTTTCATGGTCATTCCTTCTCTATTTAAAATATCATTTAACTCAGCATCGTCCATTACTATTTCTATACTTTTGGATTTCTGATTTGCAGAAATCTGTAATCAAATTTTAATATAGATTTGCAGTCAAAATTAATAAATAAAAAAAAAAAAACTGATAACTGTACAAAATTGTGAGGATAAAGAAATATTTGAAAAAGAAAAAAAACTTACCTTAATTCCAGCTTTTGCAAAGCCTTTTTATACTGTGGAACTCTTAATTTCTTTAACCACTATGTTAATCCAAACAATGGCATCTAACTCAATGACTTCTTTTGGTAGAGCACTTACTGATGTCGCATTTGTCATCTTAGAACTTAATTCCCCCATCAACATTTTTCTGTAGTGCAATTAAAATGCTTGAATAATTTTGCAATCTAATTGTTGAGAGAAAACAGTAGTGTTTGGTGGACAAAATACGGTTTTTAGATTACTGTAAATATTATCTATAGGATTGCATTTAGCATTGTCCATGAATAGCAGGTTGTTACATTTTTGTCTCTGCATGTTTTTACTGTTAGTCATTCAGTAATTATACATTTTGTTATCCAAGATTTTTGATTATTTTTCCACATCACAGGTATTTTTTTAATGTTCTTATTCTCAAAATATCGTGGCTTGGCAGATTTTCCAATTACAACAGGTTTTTTAAATTCTTCCCACTATAGTACAGCATAAAAGTACCACCAGTCTCTTTTTACGATATTTCTTCCTCTACAGACATCAGTTTTCAGACATAGAATTTTATCTGGAATAGCACAAACGGACAGACCAGTTTCACCACAGTTATACACATAATTGGGATCATACTTAGCTATTAAATCAGGCAGTATTTGCATCCAAGAATTAACTTCTTTTATTAGCTATCAGCTTCTTCATTTAATTTCCAAATTATGTTATTTTTGGCCCTAAACTTTTGCAACCAACCATTAGAGGTCTCTTAAAATCGGATATTCACAGTTTCATTGCAATTTCTTGGGCATTTACCTGCAATATTGGCTCAGAAAATGGGAGATTTTTTTCTGAACAATTTGAAAGCCATTCCAAAAGCAACATATCTATCTCATCATAACCATTTTTCCTATGCTTAATTTTAGATTCCAAATTATTATTATTATTATTTTAAACTCAACTTTACAATGAAATCCATTTAAAGATACAACTGAAAATAAATTTTATTTTACTGTAGATGCCTTCATTCATTGAATCCTGGGAAGTGAGCGATGTCTTTTTGGGAACAAGCTTGCCTCAGATCCATAATGTTTCTAATCCTGTTATTGATAATAATGGTGTTTGGTTTAATTTTGATTTTAATTATTGTGGAACATTTCAAATGACACTCAAAACAAAATTAAATATAATAAAAGCCAAACAATTACGTGAAACCGAAGCTGTGGATACAATGGAATCAAAACAAAGGTAATTATTATATTGTTTTAGTTTATAATTTATATAATATCTTTAAAATCTGGCATAATATTGCTCTGTGTATCATTAGTCCTAATCTTTTTAAAATATTTTGTATGTTGTTTTTATTGTAACAATAAAAATAACGTAATAAATTTTCAAGACGAACTTGAAGGTATATGGCACATCTAGGCTCTTTCTTTGGTTTCCTTTATACTTTTTATTCATTAAAAACAATTATAACCTTAAACAGGCACTCTTAATACAAAGGGCTATATTGTGCATAAAAGTACCCAAGTCTGGTAATTTTAAATCAAAACAACTTAGTTTGAAAGAGGTTTATGCCTGGAGTTGTTTGGATGTCTTTTTAAAGCTCTTCATATCATATTCCATGTTATTGCAAAATTCCTTGACTATATGGAAGACTATGGCCAAAGTGGAAGGATAAGCTGAATATTAATGGTACAGTCTATGTACTGTGCTAGTGGCCAGTTGACCTTGGCAACAAATTTGTTGACCATTTTTGTCAATAACACTTATCTAAAATTTTTTTAAACTGAAGTTCTATGTTGAAAACTGGAAGAATTATCTGGAAAATACTCGAAAGCCACATGATGCCATTATGAAGAGAGGTTATATATATTAACACTTCTCTGCATGGGAGTGAATCGAATGAAAAGCAATATCCACTTTAGAGCAAAGTGTGACCCAACAATATTTATGCTTTGATGATTTTATTGTGCTGTTTTTTTAAATTTTTTGTGATGTGGGTTTTGTCTATATGTCATGTTTCTGGAATATTCATAAAATTAATTACATTCATTAGCTGAGAATCTGTCTTTTTATTACAAATCTCCTTTCATACACAGAAAGCCACATTTCATAATAAGATTCTTGAATGAAATGACTCATAACTGAGGATTTTCAAATTATCATTGTGTTGACTAGAATTCTGTATGTGTTAATGAGATAGTGCCTAGTCAACTCAGTATTGGGATCATTGTGAAAAACTCAATTGTAGCACAATTAGGGGACTTTTTATAAGAAATTATTAGAGAGGATCTATTTTACTGGTTCTATTTTTAAATGTAACATACTCATTTTTCAGCAAATTATGCATGCAGTAGAACCTTTTAAATTGACCCCCATTAGCTTGGATCAATTTAGGAACAAATAATAGAAAAATGTGTACTGAAAAAATTAAGGCCCCTGTCCCCGAAACTCGTATCTCGAAATCAACAATAATGAATTTTAGTTCAAATTTTGACCTGTAGGGAAGGGCGGTACTTACGGGAAATTTTGCACCCAATCACAGTGAAAAAAAATTGCTCCACTGTCAATTTATAGTGATGTATTAAATTTAAGGCGTGTTTTTTCAATTCCTAGCTCATGCGATATCATTAGGGTGTATTTTTTCCCCTTCGATGAACATAAAACATGCCCTTCGGACAAATTCCCACTCCGTCCCTTTATCATTGGAGAACACAAGACAGATGTCCTATTACCCTTCACCCCATGAAAGAAAACCTTTTTCTGGCTTACTAGACCAGGGAAATGTACATTTTACCTTGCAAAAGGTCGGGTAGAAGATTTTTTTTTTTCCAGACTTGTTTATAATGATGCCAACATGGAAAAATCAAGTTTTTTAACAAAATTTAAGGCTAAATTTTTTGTGGCCAAAAAACAACAAAATTTTGGGGCATTTTTTGATTTTTTTTTTTTTAAATATCTCGAGACCCGTTGCCGTAGCATATTATTTGTCAGCTACAATATTAAACAGGACAAAATTCTCTACGAAAATTATCTATTATCCGTACACTCACGTCTTTATTTTCATCTCAACAGACATTTTATGTACAATAAATTTTATAATTTTAAAAGTAGGGCAGATGGTAGATGAATGAGACAATTTTCGTATTTAGACAGTAACTTCAAGTGCATATAATGTTAACTTCAAAGCATTGTTTAAAAGAATACTTCAATATTTAGTAGCTTATTGGCACGATAGTTTCAATTAAGAAAGAATTCTTGTTTAATTTTATTAATTTTAATAGTTTTATAATTTTAATCAATTTTATAATGCATACATATATTTCCAGGTATCAATAATGGGATAGGAATGAAAATTTGCGAAAAAAATTATTTTATTCCACACTACAATGGTATATTTTATTTACCAATTATTGATAACATATGTTTTGATAACATACTGTTTTAAACATAACAAACATTGGATTGCAGTTCCATATAAAAGGGGGGGGACTCAAAAAATAAATATATTTTATGCAAGAAATACTTTTACCTTATAAAATAGCTACAATAAAAATGAGAACAGATTATTTCACTAATTAATGTTATGCATTTATCTCTTGTAAAATTTTAAAATTCCGCCAATAAAATATTTCAGATCACTTTATAGGATGGGGGGATAGGTCGCAAAAATCCATGTTTGCCACAAATGCAAAAAGGCTAGTTTTGGCCCCGAACCACATAATTTACTGTTACGAATATATAGAAGTTGACATAGACGATTAAATCCGTGGGAAACATTTGAATAATTGGGCGGAACTATGTTTTTCACGGTTTTTAAGAAAATTGAAAAAACTGTCCTACTTTTGAAATGGCGTACTGCGCTTGTTATTGAGTGCATAAAAAAGTTGTAAATATGAAAGTTGTAGAGAATTTTATGCTCTTTAATATTGTAACAATATGCGACAAATAATATGCTACGGCAATGGGTCTCGAGATATTTAAAAAAAAAATCAAAAAAGTCCCAAAATTTTGTTGTTTTTTCGTCATAGAAAATTTAACCTTTGGTTTTTCCATGCTGGCATCATTATAAACAAGTCAGAAAAAAAAATCTTCTACCCGACCTTTTGCAAGGTAACCCCCTTTTTTGATACATTTCCTCTGGACTATACTACAAACAGAATTTTCTTTTCAATAGTGAGGAAAGTTATTAGAAAGAATCCTTGTTTCCCTAGAATTGTGAAATATTTACTTTCTTATAAAATACTTGCATATATTTTTTCCTTATTTTAACCGAAATAATATATATCATACATATATTAATATTAGGGATGTAGCTAATAGTGATTTTTGCCGAATACCAAATATTCGGCCCATCTGCGAACTGAAGACTGAATATTTGACCAGCCGAATGTTAACTGTTAGTACGAAAACCGATTATTCGGTCAGCTGCATAGTAACTATTCGGCCGAATACTTTTATATTTCAAAGTTTAAAGTCATTAAAATGTTAAAATTTAAAACATTGTTACATAATATTTAGTACGGCAACTTACATTTTGATAAACAAGAGGTTTTTACAAGTAAACTTTATACTGAAAAAAATCTGCTTTGAGTTATTTAAGATGAGGATAGTTATAAAACTGTTTTACTAAACTAAAAATAAATAAATAATACAATCTATTGAAATTCTGGCAACTCAGCAAGAATAACTTTTCTACTCTCTTTCATTTAGCAAGGAAGTTTTTAAATGCATCCTAGATCAGTGTCTGTTTAGAGATTGTAAACATACAGGTTGTTCTTAAAATCTTTCAACAAACAACAGCTCAATCCATTTATTCCATCAAAATTACAATACATTCAATCAAAAATATTGGATATGTAACTACAAGCCGAAAATGAATTTTCGTTCACAACTTTATCAACAATGAAGATATTTTAGCAAGATTTCTTACATATTAATTTTGCTTGTACTAAATGTGATGATTAAAATTGACTGAATTTTGACCAGTGACACAGTATAAATACTTTCAACAGCGTTTTGAATAAAGGAATGTCTAGCTCATAGTTATTTAGACATAAATGGTGGTAACTTCCATCACTTCTCATATCATATTTCACAGAAATCAAAGCACGACTGTTGAAAATATAGTTATGATATCTTCATTATTGTTAACCCCTCGAGGGGTGGTGGGATATGTTATATCGCAACTAATTTTATTTGAGATTCACACCAGAAAATTTTAATTAAGTTTTACTTTTATAACTTTGGTGAAAAAAAAAATCTTGAAAATTGCTTTCCCTTATTTTGAAATAAAAATTTTCAAGATTTTTGGTGGGAATTCAACCTTTCAGAAACACAATTGCTTGCCCCTCAAAGGGTTAAAGTAACAAACGCAAATCAGGTTACGGTTGGATGGAATTTTCTTTTTTGTCGGGTTCGGACCGTGTTTAGGGTAGACTTTAATCCGAATTTTCAGGCTCCGGTCGATATGTGTCAATTTTTTTTTTGTTGTTGTTCGGTTCGGGTTTAGGATTGACTTCAAATGGAATTTTCATGTTCTTGTCGGGTTGCATTTTGACGAAAATTATTTTGTCTTGCTCGGATCGGGTTATGGTTCGATAGAATGGAAACAAGTGGTCATTTTTCAATTATTCCAGCGCTATCTAGGCTCTTTGCAATGAACCTAAAAAAAATTAGGCAATTTGAGAAATAAATTGTCTTATTCCAATTAGCCTAACTTTCTTTAGGCTCTTTGCAATAATCCTGAAAAATATAAGGCTAATGGGAAAAACAGAGATGACTCTCAAATTATCCTGGCTCTTTGCAAAGAGCCGGATTTCTCAATTAGCCTACGACATATATATATTTTAGCTTAGTCCTAATATTCATGTATCAAAAAACAAATTCAAAGTTTCAAAATATATTCTTCAGAAAAAAGGGAAAATAAAAAATATTACCTCTTTATGCTTCAGTAGTGGGCTTAGTAAATTTTTGATGCATGAATTTTTAAGTTTTCGGTTTATCCAATAAAATATTTACCATGTAATAGTGTATGTAAACAGCAGCTTAATTTAAAATAAGACATAATATTAAAGGAACTCCAAGCTCAACCCACATTTTTCAATCATAAATTAAATTATAATAAAAATGTCTTATCGAAATTTTCATTAGAATAAACTTGTTTTTTTATTAAATGTGATCCTAACATCTAAATTGTTGGAAACGCATTATCTTTCGGTCAGTAATACCGTAAATACAGACGGAAAAGTTACCATACAATTACAAAAATTTGCATTAAAAATCTCTTAAAAATTCAAAAAATAGCGGAGGACAAAGTTTACTATATTAGGCTAAAAAGTTGGAACCGCATTCCTTTAATGAAGGTCAAAAGACTCTAAAAATTGCATAAAATATCGTGAAAAATTAAGAATTTTGAATATATTTTATTGAAAAGTGGGCAACATTTACTATGCAGAGGATAAAATTTCACATAGTAGACTTTGTAACATTCTAATCGAATTTCCTTTTACGAATGTAAAAAAAAAAATAAATAAAAATAAAAATAAAAATTTGCCGCAAAACGTGAAAAAATTCTCAAAATCGCATAAAAAATTAAAAAAATTGCTCTGTGAATTCCGAATAAAATTTATTAAAAAGGTGGCAACATTTATTACATTGGGCCAAAAGATTAAAATCAGAATTCTTTTTATTAATGTGGAAAACCCCCCGCAAAACACACACAAAAAAAAAAACCCTGTTAAAAATTCGAAAAATAGCAGAGGACAAAATTTATTTTGGTGGCTAAAACATTCTAACAAGGATACTGTGACGAATGATAAAAGTTCGCCACAGAATGCGAAAAATCTATAAAATTTGCATAAAAATTGTTAAGAATTTTTAAAAATCGCGGAGGACAAAATGTACTATCTAAAAGTTGAAACCGCATTCCTTTAACGAATGTCAACAAATCCTCGCAAAACGCGAAAAAACTAGAAATCGCATACAAAACTTCGCAAAAAATTCAAACATTGCCATATGAATAAACTTTGTTGAAAGGAGGTCAACATTTACTACATTGAGCTAAAACATTGAAAATCAGATTTGTGTTACTAATGTGGAATAATCACCACAAGATTCGAAAAAACATTAAAAATCGCATAAAAAAAGTAAATGAAAAATGTGATTGATGTTATTGTAATAAGTTTTTTCCCCATTGTTTTTTAAAAAATATATTCCTCTATTAAAATACCTATTTAGTATAATCTTTTTTAGTATTAAAATGCTTTCCTAACATAAATATTTCGCGAGTGTGAGGGAGAATAGGATTTAATTATTTTATTTATTTATTTTTATTTATTTTTTTATTTGACAAACTGAAAATTATCCCAAAAACGGAATAAATATCAGAGAAGCGCCTTATTAGAATGAACTTGTATACAAAATTTGAAGCAAATTGGATAATTGTGCATGAAAAAACCATTTAGTTAAATTAAGAGAGGGTATTGCTCCCCCATTTCCCCTCTTTAAACTTAACCATTGAACCTCCAAATCAAATCAGGGAAATGCCTTATCAGAATAAACCGGTATACCAAATTTGAAGCAAATCGTATAATTCTAAGGGGGCGATTAGCCCCGTTCCTCCCTCTCCTTTATACTTAACCAATAAACATCCAAATCTAATCAGGGAAGCGCCTTATTAGAATAAACCGATACACCAAATTTGAAGCAAATCGGATAATTCTGCATGAAAAACCCATATATCTAAATTAACCTTTTGAGGGGCAGTGGTAGCCGAATGCTATAATGGCACCAGAATTTTGGTAAAAATTATCGGTTTATTATGTATGTGAAATAAAGCTTTTTCATGTTTACAAGTTTGTTTTCAAATTCCCGTATCATTCATTAATTACAACACTTTAGCAATGGAATTGTTTTGCTCCTGAAAGGGTTAAGTGGGGATTAGCCCCGTTCAACCCCCCCCCCCCCTTTTATACTTAACCAATAAACTTCCAAAACTAATCAGGGAAGCGCCTTATGAGAATGAACCTATATACAAAATTTGAAGCAAATCGGATATTTCTATCAAGAGTTATCGCATTACATACATACGTATGTACATACAGAACCTGCGGGCACATTAGCTGTCAGGCTTAGATTGCCTGTGAGCTAAAAAAAATATTAGGTTTACTAATGCGGAAAAATCACCACAAAGCAGAGGGAAAAAAAATCCTGCTAAAAATTCAAAAATCGCAGACGATAAAATTTATTTTGGTGGACTGAAATATTGTAACGAGAAGAATTTCAAGAAAGATTCGCCTTGAAATGCGAAAAACCACTAAAATTGGCATTAAAAAATCTCTAAAATTAAAAAATATATATATATCTGAGGAAAAAATTTATTATATTAGGCTAAAATCTGCAACCCAGGGTTCGTAAATATCATGATATTTTCAAAAATATAAAAAATATCCGATATTTTCGATATATATCCGATATTTTTGATATATATCCGATATTTTCAAAATCGTCAACTTACTGCTGTTAATAAATATTTCAAGCATAATATAAATTAGAAACTAAAGCATATTGCATTTAACAAGAAAATTTAATCAAACACTATACTGAAAGTGCATTTGCTTTTCCTTTTCTTAGAACAATATTGAAGATCAACCAATTGAAAACAATTTTGTTTATACACATACATGATGCTTAAAAAAAAAAAAGGCTATAGGATTCAGTATCAACTATCAAGAAATCAGAAATTTATAAAACAAAATTTTTATACAAAACATTTTTGTAATTAAAAGTTTTTAACATAAATATAAGATTATCTTATTTTTTATTCCCTAACATCTTATACAGTTTAAACTGAACTAAATCAAAACCAGAAGCGATTCTTTTCTAATGAAGCTGTATATAACTGAATATCTAAATTAGACAGTTTATCTTTTAGTGTCTGTTCTGAATTATGTTCCACATAATCTACAGTTAAAAGTAAAAAATTCAAACATAAAGCTTGAAAAAGATATTTGTTTCCTTTTTGGCTAAAAAAAATCACTACCAGAGACAAAAGTTCTTTATCTACAGAACAACACAGTCAATAACAGTTCGAACTTTCATTTACAATGTTTTGACTGAAAATATCAAAAATACCTTGCACAGTGATATTTTGAAAATAAATATCAAGTGACATGAAAATATCGAAAATATGATAAATCTTGATTATTTTGAAAATAAATATTGGATATATATCATGATATATATCAAGATATCCACTGATATATATCAGCAAACCCTGCTGCAACCGCATTCCTTTATGTCATAAAATCATTGCAAAATGCGAAAATACTCTAAAAATCGCATAAAAATATTGTGAAAAATTAAAATATTTATATACGAATTCCAAATAAATTTTATTGAAATGGGGAATGTAATGAAATCATTCACTATATTGAACTAAAATATTAAAACCGGATTCAGTTTATTAATGAGGAAAAATCTGCATAAAGCGTTAAAAAAAGAGAAAAAGGTTAAAATCGTCAAATTCATAGTTCTAGCGATTTTTTTCAACGCCAAAAATATAATTTCATCAATATTAGGATTACAACACAATATATTTGCATATAATAAAAATTAAGATGTAGGCAATAAATTTGCAAAATTTAGCCCCGAGCAAATATATTTTTAAATTTAAACCGTTTGGCAATATTATCGTTTGGCCATTTTAAATAGGACTTAATTTCCTCCATTTATGACTTTGAATGCATGTAAATGAATTTATTATTTAAAAATTTTTATTCTCTTTTAAAATTCATGTGTAAATATAGTTTTTATCACGTAATTTTCAATATTTTCCTGCTTTTAATACGTAATCATTTAATTCTAATTTGAATTTTTTTTTTCTTTTTATAAGTCACGTGTAAATAAATTTTTAATTTGAAGGAAATATTCTTTGCACTGTTTCTGAAATTGGCAACAATGTAAAATAATACGCTTTTATAAAAAATGTAAAAAATATCTCCCGAAATGCTGAAAATTTTAATTTAAAATGAAAATAAATCCTCAAAAAATGAGTCAAATAAAAAAAATGAATGCAGTCTGCACACTGGGAATTTCTAATGTATATATGTTCCCCCAGAAAAAACTATTACATTCCTATGTATAGTTTTTGTTCCGTTAAAACTTTTTTAATGGAACGATATTGACCAACTTTGACATCAAATATCTCTTAAAATAAACATTCGATTTAAAAACTGTCTGCATCAGCGTGTTTTTCGAAGTACCATCGATTTTCATCCCGATCACAAAAAATTCGTAAACATGGACATGGTGACAGCATTAGTTACTTTTTGAATAAAGAAATTCAGCTTCTTTTGATTTCAGTATTTTCTTCTTTTACAACTAAGTAGCAGTAGTCATTGAGTTTATTTTAATTAACTTTTGTGACAATTAAGCTTTTGGTTTGGCTTTTAATTTTCTTGCACAAATCAAATGTAATGCAAATTAAAATAGTTTTATTAAATGAACTCGTAAATGAAAAAAAAAATTTTTAAAAATCTTTTTTTTTTTTTTTTCCATTTGAATTTGATTTCATAATTTTATCTAGAAAATATGGATAGCAATACATTTGCTTGGACTATAGATGAAATCATCAGTAGAAACAGTTGATTTTTCGGTGTTTAAACGTAAAGATTCAAAAAAGAAAAGAAAAAGAAACCTGCTGAGATAACGCTACGGTGTTGTTCAGTATTAAAAACAGATGTGCAAGTTGAACCATACTCTCCCCTTTACAAACAGACCTGTGGAGCACATCGGTTTCTCTCATCAATCAATGTGAAATAGGCAGAACCTATCTGGGGTGGACATTCTGGAGAATTTGCTTAAATTTTCAGTAAAATTCCCAATCGGTTTCGCTGATTTTACATTCCCTAATTGGTATAAAATTGTGAAACAAAATTATCTGAAAAGTTCAAAGTTTAAGCTAGGGGGCGTTGTGTTTTAATTTTTAGAATCATTCATAGATAACATTTTACAAAGCTTTGAATGAAAAAACACCTCCTTTTTTCATGTTCCAAAATTGTAAGGCATATTATAATCAAACAGCAACAAAAATTGAAAATTTAATCAATGGGTGCCCTTCATTATGATCTCAAATATCATGTGCAAAAAGAAAAATTCAAAAATATGCAAATGCGCATGAGAAATCAGCGAAATGGTCTCCCATAGGATTAGCATTAGCTCGCGAGTGTCTTCGCTTCCAGGGACAGGAACCTTAATGCACACACAAGGGATTGCATGCATATTAATTCCCCTCGGCTGCAAATGTCAGTTCAATGCACACTTGTGTTCAAGGAGCAAGTAACCTTCTTTATTGTGCAAGTTGCCTATCTTGCAGTGTTAGTGTAGAAATTGTAATCTGTATTGTACAAGTTGACCATGGAATCAAAACTAAAAAACATTGTTGTAACAATGGAAAAGAAATTAGAAGCACTGGGGAGGACTGATATAGGCGAGCCATTGAAAGAAATGGCTGCAGACTTTATTGTCAGAACGTAAACTATGTCCACTGAGCTTCATATATAACAAGAGATCCGAGTCAATGGTCAGAATCTTGTAAGGCAGAGGGATAAAATAGTCCACATTGTCAATGTTAGTTTTCTCCTTTAGTATTATCCTAATTTATGCTTCTCTATTTAAGCTATGCTTAGATAATTAATGCTTTTTTAATCATATAAGGCAATGCAATAAACAACATGTTTTGCCATGGATGCAAATTAAAACTATTGTCGCTGTATCCTTCCATGCTGACCGCTGGAAATCATATTGGGCAATAGGAAGACAGATCTCCTGTTATGTATGGCGTTCAGTGGCCATGTCAGACTGGTAGAAAAACAGAGAAAATATTGAAGATTTCTACTTTAAAATGATGTCCGAAGACAGTTTGCATAATCGAAACAAAGCTTAACATGAAACACTGGACGAAACATTATTTGTTCGTTTTTGTACCGAACGACAATGTAGTTTACCTGTGTCAGGATCACTTATTTAACAAAAAGCTCTCAGTTTGAATAAACAGTTGCCTAATGAAGACCCAAATTTCACTGCTAGTCAAGGATGGCGGAACTGGTGATAGAAAATGTATGGTATATGCTAACTTACTGTAGCAGGAGAAACTTCGTCTGGTTATAGTAATGTATCAGAAAAATTCAAAAACGAGTTTGACCACCTCATTAAACAGGAAAATTTAATGACAGATCAAGTCTGCTAAGCTGGTGAATTGGGTTTATTTTACCAGATGTTACTGAGTAAAACTTTAGCCATTAAAACAGCAAAAGGTAAAAAAAAAAAAAAGAAGCAAGGATTGCTTTACCATATAATGGCTTGCAACAATGCATCGGGCAAGCATAAATATCCAATTCTTCTAATAGGGAAAGCAAAAAATTCCTGAGCACTGAAGAATGTAACTTGTTGGTCACTACTGGTTATTTATCGTTACCTGAAAAATGCGTGGATGGACAATGTAATTTTTAAAGATAGGAGTGTGGTTTGCCTATCAAATCTGTCCTACTGATTGACAGTCACATCTGACAGCTGATGTTCTGTTCAGTGGGTATATTACAGTCATGCTTTTTCCACCTAATGTGATGGCACTTTGCAGCCAATGGACCAGAATTTCCTCAAAAAACATGAATCGGGTCTTCAGATGGCAGGTGTTAAGCCAACTCATAGAAGATGGAGAACATGGTGTGGTGGAAACTTTAAGTGAGACACTGTTAAGATTGTTATTTAGGGTTGCTGAATTTTCAGAACAAGTGGTTAGAAATAGAAACACCCTTATAAAATTTTAGAAAAAGCTGTAGCCTAATATTTGTGATTTGTCAGAGAACAATATTGTTCCTGTCGGTGAAAAAAGTGCAGAGAAAAAGACAACTCCATGAATTTATGGATTTGTTTCAGATGATTTACATCTATTATAGATTACTGTACATTTGAACTTTTAAAACAAGCTCCTTACAAGCAGCCTCAAAATTGTGGTCAATGAGTAGAACAGAATGAACCTTAATATTTCAAGAAAAGTTCTTTTATCTTGGAAATCAAGTTGTAATACGTTATTTCAGCAGAAAGGTTATCAGATTGAACGTATTAGAATATAAAACTCTTATCTTTGTTTATATATTTCTTTTTCCAAAATCGTTACAAAGAAAACCCCTGTACCTTGTTAAAACATTAAAAAAGATTTTGTATTCTATTTTGAACAGAAGCAGTTCCTTTAATTTAACAAACAAACAAAAAAAACCTAGGCATTTTTATTTTCAGTTTTGATAGTTTTGCATTGACCTAGTAATATAAGTCTTGGAAAAAAAAAACGATATTTTATTTTATGCATCTTTTTTCTTCTTTTAGTATGCATTCTGCTCCACCTAGTGATATGATCTCTGATGATGAAGATACAGAACCAAAAAATTCGTGAGTATTTTAAGTTTTTCTCTTTTCTTTGTTTATTTTTGCCAGAGTTGTAGACACTTAAATTATATAAATTTCTTATTTACTTGATTCAATTTAATCTTTATTAATGTGAATGATAAATGTCTGTCTAAAAGTGTTATAAGTTGAAAAAAATAAATTGCCCAGTTAAACTGATGGCATTGATCTCACAGGCTATTCACACTAATTGTATATTATACTCTTATTTCAAAGAATAATGCCCCTCGAAAAATAAATTAAAAGGGGGATTAGCCCCCCCCCCCTTTCTCTTCTTTATACTTAACCAATGAGCCTCCTAATCTCATCAGGGAAAGCGCCTTATCAGAATAAACCAGTATACCGAATTTGAAGCAAATTGGATAGAAAAATACATCTAAATTAAGAGGTATTAGCCCCCCTTTATAATTAACCAATGAATCACCATATCTAATCAGGGAAGAGCCTTAACAGAATAAACCAGTATACCAAATTTGAAGCAAATCAGATAGAAACAAGTAAGAAAAATCATGCGTTTAGCATAGATTATGAAACACTTTCCAACTCTTCCTGAATGCTTTAACAGAACTTCGCTATTTAGAGAAATAAGGTATATAAGAGAACTAAGTAAACATTTTAGAAAATGCATGAGACATTTGAAAAACTGATTTCTGCAGTTACCGTATATAGCCAAATATGTATTCCAATTCTTTTGAACAGCCTTGTATTTGATCTGTAGGTTGGTATATATACTATATAAGGGAAAAATTTAGTTTAGCAAGAAAACTCATAACAGGTTGAAATTTCTCTTTCAGCAATTTATACTAATAGATCAAAACTTACTTGTATACATTTGTACAGCCGTGCAGTTAACCTAGTACCTTTATTACATGCCACTATTTAGCTAAAGTTTAATTCAAAGTAAAACACTCTTAAAATTACTGAAATCACATTTCCAGAAATTATCATTTATAGACAGCCATGTATCCAATTCTTCACGTGAGCCTGTATATCCTTTTACCTATGTTCTACAAACATTTCTTAGTAAACCAAATGCAGTTTTGTGTAAAAATGCATAACTCATTTAAAAGCCACCTTTAAGCAATTTGCAATCATACCCAGTAACCATTATGAATTATTTTGTGTAGCTCTGTATATGAATTACAACATTTGTACACACCATATACTATGCATAAATATAAATATAGTGAAACATAAAAGCACATAACATATATACAAATGCATTTCCAGCAATCATCGCAACTGTACAGTACTTCAGACACAATATAGTATCTGAAATCTTTTGTGTGTCTCTGTAAATGCTATGCACATCGTATTATGAATGAAATAAGTTATAGTAAACCTCAGCGACGTATATCAATTTCATTATACATGAAATAATTTAATGTAATTAAAATACACCACAAACAATTCCCCCCACCCCTATATCGTTCTGTAACGGAATTATTTTGTGTGGCCCTGTAAATGAATAATAACTATTCTTTGCATCGTATATTCTACAGAATGCACAGTTTAGTGCACTTGATAAATGCATATGAATTTTATTATGTTTGAAAGCATGTAACATCATTAAAAACCATTTTAAACTATTTTTTTCCATAGGCCATAATATAACGGAAAACTTTTGACTGTCCCTGTAAATGAACTAAACATCCTAGAAACTTTATTTGAAATACAGATCGTGCTATGGTAGAGGTCACTAACATCCAAAAATTTCAGAACGATCCGACTATATTTACGAGAGTTAGAGCGTGGACAGACGGCCAGACAAACCAAAGTCATAAACACTTCTAAAAAACATTTATCTAAATTAAGGGAGGGGGGTAATATTTCTATCAAGAGTTGTCGTGTTATGTACATACAGAACTTGCAAGCACATTAACCCTCAGGCTTTGATAGCCTGTGAGCTAAAAAGTCATACTAGCTTACTGTTTTAGAAACATTTTTAAATGCTGTTATTTATTTGTTATTCATTTTATAAATTTTTTGGTTGTTTAGTGTGAGGCAAATAATTTTTTGAACATTTTTCATTCTTATAAATTAGGTCAGCAAAACAGAAAAAGATTATCAACAGAATTGAAAAATGGATATCTCACAAACATTTCCAAACTGTTGCTCAAAGCAAATTTGTTAAAAGATATGTTGGTGATTTATCCAATATGCCTCTTACACTCACTGTTGAATTAAATACTTTGCATGGAACTTTGATTCTTAACATTCCTCCTGCACCGACTGACCGCATTTGGTAATTTTTTTTTGCTTATTCTTTAAATTATTAGCGTTATTGCATTACTGTTAATTAGTCAAATGTTGATTTGTAATTTACATATTGTGCAGAAGTGCAATACTTATTTATTTCCAGTGTGACTATTCAATGTTAATTTAACATAGTGAAGTCTATGGACCTCATAACTTTTTTTACTTCTTCACACTGTTTTGTTCTTGATGCCACAAAATTTTTACTCTTTGCTAATTTTAATAATATTATAAATTTAAAGTGCGAAAATGTTTGTGTTATGTTAGGGTCAAAACGGAAGATAAAATACCTTTGCATATGAAGGAATTATAACCCAGAGAGTTACATAGGCTATGTTTTATTTACTTAATTCAAATATATTTCTTAAATTCCAAATTTCGCTATCTTTATTGAGAATCAAAGAACATGTTTGCTATAAAATTTAAAATTTTTTCTTTATTGTTGCAAAAAATTCAAAAGCCGTAATAATAATTTGCCTACAGCAATTAATTTTCAGTTCAATTTAAAGCAATTAATTTTCAGTTCAGCAATTAAGATTTCCATTCTGAGAAAATGAAATTGAAATAATTTTTTGTAAGAAGTGAAAAGAAGATGAATATGGCATCATACGGGAAGTAAAAATGGCATTTTCAAATATTTGTTAGTAATACAAGAAGCATTAATATGAATAAATACAGAAAGCAGGGGAATATGATGTCATATTTAAAAAACATTGAAATATATTTTACCTTTACTGGTTTTTGAGCCTGAATACCATTTATATACAGAAGATAATTTTCTATCAAACATGATGTCATGATTCACAGGAAAAGAAAATGAACAAGAATTACAATATAAAAGGAGATTTCATTGGGGGTGAACAGTGACTGGAATAAATGATTATTATCTATTAGGTTGTACTTATTCAACACAATTTACTTTTGCATTTATAATAATGTTAGGAAGGAAATAAGGTAACTAAATTTATGTAAAATTGATTTTTTAGGTTCAAAAGTTTAATGTATGTGGTACAGATTCAACACAATTTTCTTTTGTGTTTATAACGTCCCTTGGCGAGAAATAGGGCAACTAAATTTAAATCAATTGATTTTTAATGTTATTTTACATAAATTTTCAGAATAAGCTTTTGCTATGGTCAAGTTTGTTTTGATAAAAAATTTCACATTGTAGACGTTCTAATGCTCATCACATTGTAGACGTTCTAATGCTCATAGTGACCTGACTGAGAAATTGCATTACTAAAATTTCAAAAGGAATTTTTGCATGTTTTCTAATATGGGAACCATATTTCAAGTTAAAATTAAGCAATGCAAATTCAGCAAAAATTTTTCTTGTGTTTATAGCATCCTTAAGAAGAAATAAGGTAACCAAATTTAAGTAAAACTGATTAAAATAGCAGTAAAATTATTTTCTACATTGTTTAGGTCCAAGAAGGGATGGATATTAAAATTTTTCTTCAGCTGCTTCTATAGTTAATGTTAAAGTTTTGTAACAAATATGTTTAAACCAATTGAACTTTAAAAAAAAAAAAAAATGAAACAATATGATACTTAAACTACCTTAAAAAATTAGATTTCCAGATGTAAACCTACATAGTTTTTCACTATGTTGGTTTACACTTAGTTAGCAATGTGAAACATTTTACGTATTTAATATTCTATAATTTCGGGCATAATTTTATTGCTGAAAATTAATTGAAAAATTAATTATATACAGTCATGAAATTAGGCATGATTTTCAAGATAAACATTGAATGCATACGAAAGAGTGTTTAAAAAAGACTATTTTTAGTTTTATATTTATTCTACCCTACTTTTTGCTGAAAATCGCATTGAAATGAACAGATTTTTTTTTCATATTAGCCATGAAGCATTTTTGCAGCTCATTAAAAGAATGAAAATCTTAATATAGGTTATATGATGAACCATTCTTAATGTGCAAATCGCTTGTTTTAACCATGCTTGTATTAAATGAGTTCGACTGTAATTAATTTTACCAGTGATAGTAGTGATATAAATATAGAGGCAAATGTTTGATTGTACAGAAAGCAGTTACTATATAAATGCGGAGGCAACTGTTTAAATTCAAATGTAAGTATTTGCTCTAAATAAGTAAATAAACAGGTTACAACAGTAAAATTAAATTTGTGTTAAGCCATGCTTGCTAAAATACCAAATTAGCTACAGACTTGATTACAGAGCTTTTTCCTCAGAGACTTCTGACCAGGCCCCTACCTACTGGGGTTAACCCAGCTGAACGGGTTTGTAATTGCCCCAGAGCTTTTTCCTCATAACTTAAACTATTGACAAGTATACATTAAGCTTAACTTTTATGTGTAATTATTTTTTTATACATTTATGTTAGCTGGTTGCAAATGACAAATCACCAAATATTCCTCGTTTGCCATCATTCATATTGCATTCATTTCAATTAAAATATGTACTTTCCACTCATTTCTTTTCTAAAACTAGCAATAATTTCAAATACATCTAGACCCAATTATGGAACACTAGTCACTTATACATTTAAAGCCCAATTTTTTAACTTTTCCGTCAATTGAGCATCACTTTGTGTAATATAATCCCTACTTGGTGACGTGACTTAACAGTAAAAAATTGTTGTTAAACTGGGTTTTTGGTGCATTTAGTGATTGTAAATAATTGAGTTTCAATAATTCATTAAATAGCAAAAACGTATAAGTAACTTTCACTTTGATTTTTTAAACTATAGTATGGGAAAATCGCACCCTAATAGGAACCTGCATGTCAAATAAAAAATTTCTAGTCTCGATAGTTTGCGAGTAATCATGATTATATAGCATCTTTTTAATAATTTAATCCTTTTGATTTTGAATATTTCAACAAACATTCTTACTGAGCAAATTTGTCTTACAAGTAATTACCATATCAAATTTCATGTTTTTACCATCGATCAAAGAAATCTGAATTTTAGAAGGTTTTTTGCTGTTGCATGTCCTTCAAGAAAGGTTGCAAAGGGATAAAATATAACCTATTTTTTAACAGAGATTGCCATCATTATTTTCCCGAAGAAAGATTCTAATCAGTTCAGTAGTTTCAAAGTAATAATTTTTTTAGAAAGTTTTTCACCCATTTCACCCTTTGCAATTTCGAAATTTTAGAAACTGTTCTGTGCGAGAATGACCATTTTAAAAGTTACAGCCATGTCAAATTTCACGTTTTTAGCCTTAACTATTCCAAATAAATCCTATGTCAGAATGCTTTTTAGAATATTTTCTGCTAATTTTACCTTTTTAAATTTAGATTTTTTTTGGAAACCATTCTTAGTGCACATTCACATCTTAAAAGTAATCACCATGCCAAATTTCAAATTTCTAGCCTCAACAGTATTGTGAAAATCACAATTTTAGTGCAGCCTTTTAAATTTTGAATTTTTTAAAAAGTGTACAGTGGGAGCATTTATACAGTAAAAGTAACAGCCATCTCAAATTTCCAGTTTTTATTCATAATAATTCCAAATAAATGATAATTTAGAATGTTTTTAGAATATATTCTGCTCATTTCGGCCTTTTATTTTTTTAGAAACTGCTCTTAGTGAGCATTTACATCTTAAAAGTAATCACCATGCCAAATTTCAAATTTCTAGCCTCAACAATATTGTGAAAATCACAATTTTAGAATGTGTTTTGCTTCTGTAGCCTTTTAAATTTTGAATTTTTTTTAAAAGTGTTCAGTGTGAGCATTTATGCAGTAAAAGTAACATCCATCTCAAATTTCCAGTTTTTATCCATAATAATTCCAAATAAATGATAATTTAGAACGTTTTTAGAAGGTTTTCTGCTTGTTTCAGCCTTTTAAATTTTTAGAAACTTCTCTTAGTGAGCCTTTACATCATAGAAGAAACTACCTTGCCAAATTTTAAGTTTCTAGCTCCAACATTATAAAAGAAATTGCAATTTTAGAACATCTTTTTCTCCTGTGCCCTTTTAAATTTTGAATTTTTTCTTTTAACTGTTCTGTGTGAGCATTTATGTCTTAAAAGTAACAGCCATTTCATATTTCTATCCCTAACAATTTCATAGAAATTGTAATTTAGAACATTTTCCGTACATTTCACACTTTTAACTTTTGAATTTTTTAGAAATGCTATTAGAGATCATTAGAGAGTTTATTTCCATATTTGTAACCATGGAGTAATTCAACACATGATTTTGGTAAGTTAAATGATGCTGCATTGTTACAGATAAAATTTTTACACCTTACAATCTCTATGGTTTCTCTTTTATTGGATGGATAGTAATGTAGATTGGAGAGAAAAATTATCTTACTTTCATTACTTTACATCCAACAAGGGTCACACTCACTCGAAATAATTTGTAGCAGTTTTTGGAGCAGCAAAATCAGTTTTTGGAGCAGGAAAAATCAAATTTTGTAGCAGCAAAACACAAATTTTGGAGCAAGTAAAAAATCAGTTTTTGTACCTACACTCAGTCAGACAAAAAATGTTTTTTCAAAGAGAAAAACATTTTATAGCAAGCTAAAATAAGCAACACAAGGAGCAGAAAGCAAATTTGCCATAAAAAACTGTAGAAAAAGGGTGAAGGGATAAAAAATAAAATCAGATTAAAGAAAAAAAAAATCACCATCGCCATTTTATTCAACGCTATTTTATTATATTGAATTTAACATATTTTATTAGTTGTTTTCGGAGAACTAAACATTCAAAAGGCTGTATTCACATTAACTCATACCAGTTTTGCTTAACTTTCTCCAATAGAACAACGTTTGACCATTTCATATGAAACACATAGAAAACGAAAATGTGAGTGAACCCAGGGGTGATTTGGAGTTTTAAAAAAAATTTCTGAAATTCACAGCAAAAGACTGCTGCCTTTTTCCCGCCATCCTTTGACAAAATTCCGTGCTTTTTCCATGAATTTTTGACGAAATTCCATGATTTTTCTGTGATTTTTTGACAAATTTTGCATTTTTTCGCAACTTTTTGACGAAATTTCAGTTTTTTTTTGTGGTCCTTTGATGAAATTCGCACTTTTTTCGCAACCCTTTGACGAAATTCCATGTTTTTATGTGACCCTTTTATGAAATTCAGTGTTTTTTCACGACCTTTTGACGAAATTCCGTGTTTTTTCACAATCTTTTGATGAAATTGTTGACCAATTAAAACATTGGTCAAACAGAGTTGCTGTGGTTCATGTGGAAGACTTTCAAGACACCAGTTTTAAAAACAAACTTAATTTATTAGAAGCTTGATGAACTGATGATATACATTATAACAGCTTTACTTCGCCGTCAAATCATAATATAAAAACAAAATAATAGCTAATGCAGCTACATTATGACAGGTGATATAAACGTACAATAATTCACGAAGCTATTGATCCACAATCAGTCCAGACTTTTATACACACGGGAACAGCAATTGTTTTGCATAAAAACGGTTGCCAATCAGTAAATACAAACTTACACAAAATACATCCAAAACTCCGATCATACGAACGCAGCTGAAACACCATTGGCTGCAAACTATGACGTCACAAGTCAGCCGTTCATGGCAAAAGATGTGATCCTGAAATCACTGTTACTGACAGTTACTCAGCAACGGCACTTGCCTCAGGAGCTAATACGCATGGATGAAACTACCGGTCGTCTTGGATGTAAACAAGAACAAGAGAGGGTGAAAAATAAACGTGCATCAATAGGAAGTAAAAACTTTAAAGCTTTGTTTTATTTAAACTTTACTGAATGTTTAATTAGGCATTAAGTAATTGATGCATAACAATCGGCCTCCTTTTTCACCATCTTTTGAGCTTTACAGAAATATGGAAAAGGTCATATAGATACAAAATTTACAAATACATGAAAAATTTCAAAAAGTTCAAAAAATGTAAAAACTTCAAAAAGTTTAACAAAAAGGTTACATTTTAAATTCAAAAACAACAATCTGAGCAATGTCAGGTCATATAAGACTTTATTGGCAAGGCATTGACCAGAGTGAAGAACATTGTAGTGAAAAATTATAACTCCCCAATAAAAATTTAAATATCAAAAATTCTCTCACAAAATTTCAATAACTGCTCTTTAATCTGTGGCTTTGTAAAACTGTCTGCAAGATTAAATTTACTAGCAATATATCTAAGTTTAAATACTGTATCAAAAACTAGGTTTCTAAGAAAAAGATACTTTATATGAATATGTTTGGTTTTCTGATTTTCAAATGGAGAATTAGAAAAGGCTATTGCAGCTTGGTTATCACAGAACAGAGTACAATCCCTCAAGTTTAAGTTAAGCACCTCATTTTGCAAAACATTTTTGACCCAGATCAATTCTTTTGCAGCTTCAGTTAAACTGACATATTCGGCTTCCATGGTAGAAAGACTTCTACATTTTTGTTTAAAAGTCTTCCATGATATGGGCGTTTCATCCAGAAACAAAATATACCCACCTATAGAAACACGATCGTCTCTGTTTGCTGCAAAATCTGAATCTGAATAACATGAAAGATTTAATTGACTGACTCTGGATAACTCAAGTTTATATTCTTTAGTATATTTTAAATAACCTAACAATTTTAACAAACTATTCCAGTGAGTAATTCCAGGATTTGATTGAAATTAGGATAATAAATTAACTGCATACATTATATCAGGTCTAGTTCTCCCAGCTATAAAAGACAAACATCCTATAAGATTTCTGTATGAAAACTTAGACATAATTTCTATTTCTTCCTTAGTGGAAGGTGAATCTTGTTTTGACAAAACCATGCCCTTGGGAATAGGTACAGAGCTTACAGGAAATTTAAATTCTGCAAACATTTCACAAACTTTCTCAATATACGAGGTCTGGTGAATGTACAGGTGATTTTCTATCTCTTCAAACTCTATGCCCAATAGCTTTCTGGTTGTCCCCATAATTTTTAAATTAAAAATGTTTTTGCAGTAAATTTAACCCAAAATCTAAATCATCTTTAGTTTAACCAAAAAGTACAATATCGTCAACATAAAGTAAAAGAATCAATCTGGACTGAAACATGTATACACAATTGCACCAATCGAGTTTATGAAAATCTAATTTGGATGAAACATCATCCACTTCAAAGAACCACTGTCTGCCGGATTGATGCAGACCATAAATGGCCTTATTTAATCTGCAAACTTTATTTCTTTCTTTAATGAAACCCTCAGGTTGATGCATGTATACAGTCTCATCCAGATTTGCATAAAGATAAGCATTGTTGACGTCTACCTGGACATTAACCCATTTTAACAGACATGAAAATATGGCAAAGAATAATCTAACTAATGAAAAACTTATGACTGGACTGAAAACTTCCTCATAATTTTCTCCTTTAATTTGGTTGAAACCTTTCGCTACCAATCTAGCCTTATACCTAACTACTTCATTTTTCTCATTCCTTTTTAAGGTATACACCCAACAATTACCAAGAATTTTAGCATCTTTTGGTGGTGTCACAAGATCCCATATATTACGCTCATGCATAACATTTAATTCTTGGTTCATTGCGTCCCTCCAATTTGATGCTTCAGGGGTTTTTATGGCCTGATTGTAGGTTTGAGGAATTTTAATTTCAGTTAAGTTAGCTTCACCTTCATTTAATAAATTAATTACTTTACCGGATTCTTTATTTTTACTACTGAAATTAAACAAGTTTTTATCACATTCTATTTTGTTTTACAATAATCTATTAATTCATTAAAAGATCTAATTCTAGTGTTGGTTCCTTCTATGCCATAATAAATGTCTGTTTTATCCTTTCCTGTTTTACGTGTTACTGCCTTACGGGTCCATGGAATAGATCTACAAGGTTTTAAATTAAACTGCCCTGAACTCGGGTCTTGATCTGACACACTAACTCTTTCTATGTCATTCCCCAATTGAGGTGCACTCTCAGGCTCATCATCAAAAATGTTTCCATCTTCTGGAAAATCAAAAAGTGAAAAATTGAATTTTTGCTCTTTTAGTTTTGAAACGATATCTACCCCCCCTTTTAGTTTCATCAAACTTAACGTTAATAGTTTCTACAATTTTATTTTCTTCTATTAACCAAATTCGGTAGCCTTTTGTTGTTTGAGCATACCCACACATGATTCCTAGTTTAGCTCTCATGTCAAGCTTCCTTCTGACCTGCCTGGGCACTCCAACATATGCTAAACAACTGAACTTTTTCAAATGAGAAACTGAGTGTTTTCTGCCTGAATACATCTCAAAAGGGGTCTGTTTATTTTGTTTGTGACATACCTTATTCCAGGTGTCTGAAAACACATTAAGGCTTCAGCCCAAAATTTTTGACACAAGCCACTAGCATTGAGGAGAGTTTTTATACCATCAAGAGCAGTTAAATTGAAACGCTATGCAACGCCATTCATTTCTGGACTGTACGGATTCGTTTTCTCATGAATAATTCCCTGCTTTTCTAAAAAATTCTCAAAATCTTTGTTACAAAACTCCATGCCACCATCAGTCCTGATAGAAATTATTTTCTTATTTAAGTACCTTTCGGCCCTACTCTGGAATTTCAAAAATGTCTGAAAAACATCAGACTTATTCCTGATGGCGTATACAGTAACAAAACGAGAAAAGTCATCAATGATGGTAAAAAAATATCTACTCCCCCCATGCGATGTCACCTGTAAAGGCCCGCACAAATCCATGTGTAAGAGCTCCAGAGCAGTTTTAGACCTTATTTTGTTTGTTACTTTAAATGATGTTCTTTTATTTTTAGCAAGTTTACAGGAGATGCAATCCTCAGTTAACCTTGACAGTACTGGAAGTCCATTAACACTCGCATTTTTACATGTGTTAATTAAGTATTCATTATTTACATGGCAAAATTTTTCGTGCCATAATGCATTCAAATTAACTTTTTCAGAATGATATGTTAACTGAGTTGCTTTCTCCTTTACACATGGAATTATAATGAGAAGGTTTTAAAAAATACAAATAATTTTTTCTAACTGCATAAAACAACCAATTCCAATCCTTGTCATATACTACAAGTTTACTTTTACTACCTACAAAACTTGCTCCTAACTTTTCAAGTTTACTGCCAGACAAGAGATTTCTACATAAATTTGGATTATACAAAACATTCTTTAAAATAATTTGATTAAAGCTGCCATCTTTACATTTTACTAAAAAATTTACAGTGCCCTTTCCCTGAACAGGATTTTCTTTTACTCCAACAGCAAGTGGCATCTGCGTATTTGAAACAGGTTCAAAATCCAAAAACAAATTTTTGTCATTGCAAAAATGAGCCATAGCAGCTGTATCAAACACCCAGCTACCACTTTGGCCAAAATCAGATGAATTAGCTTCATATGGAGAAATTTCAATTAAACTAGCCTCTTGTTCAGAGAAAGTACATTTTACACTGTTACATTTTATACTATTGCATTTTACTTTATCACAATTTACTTTACTACATTTTACATTATTACACTTTAATTCAATATTACTAGTTTCTGAAAATTTATTTTTAAACTGAAAATTTCTAGATTGAGAGCCTTGAAAATTTTTAGATTGATTTTTAAATTTACAATTGGCAATTAAGTGACCGTATGATTTGCAACAATAACAAGGACCAATTAATTTACTTTCCTTAACATTATTCTTAAATTTAGAAAATTTACATTGATTTACATAATTATCAGACTTAGAAGAAGATTTACCTGTTTTACATTTAATTACTTCTCCAGAAAAGGCAGCATTGTCAACAAGGTCCTTTTTTGCCAATTTCAAACGGTTCTCCTCCAGCAGCAATTCAGACTCAATCTTGTCCGGAACAAATTTGGTATCTGGCCAACGGTAAATCGCCTGGACTGTTGACTGAAACTCCGGATCATTTGATACCCCAAATACAGAGGCAACAGAGTATGTCCCATGTCTCGAAGGCGCTCGGCAGCTTGCTTCACTTGACAGAGAAAAAGGCCAAGATTTTCACTGGGAAAATATCTCACATTAAAAAATTCATCCAAAAGCTGTATCACTCAGGCTCTTGTAGTAGGCTCAAAATGATCTTTTAGAATTCTCCAGGCAGCAGCTCCACTTGTAGTACCAGCGATTAAAGGCCTAAACTTAGGAGATAAGCTCTGGTAGATTATTGTATATGATCTAGCTTTTCGTAAATTCATCTCTCTTCTTTCTCTCCATGTCAACTGGTCTGTTACAGGAACTGTTTTTTTTCTGCTTTCCCATCTTTCTGTTCCGACGATTCCCCTGTTTCTTTCACCTCATTTTCTGGATCAGGATTCTCTATGTAGCTCCAAGCTCCAAAATGCATTAATAGGACTTTCACTTCGATTTTCCATGTCTCCCAATTCGTCGAGGTCAAGAGATTAATATTTGATAAATCCATCTTTTACGGCCTCCGTCAGAGCAATTATAAGTAAACTTCAACAATGTTGGCAAAGTTCACAAAAAACATCTGAAGAATTGACGAAAAACATAACGAAAAGTCCATTGAAGACGTCAAGAAAATTCACGACAAACATCACCGAAAAACATCATTCAGAAACATCGGAACTCCAGCAAAGAGGTACATCTTTTAACAAAACAGGAAAAGTTCATCAGCGTTCAAGGGGAAAAAACATTATCTTCACTTCCACAGGGCCACTAAGCCCATAACCAGTTGACCAATTAAAACATTGGTCAAACAGAGTTGCTGTGGTTAATGTGGAAGACTTTCAAGACACCAGTTTTAAAAACAAACTTAATTTATTAGAAGCATGATGAACTGATGATATACATTATAACAGCTTTACTTCACTGTCAAATCATAATATAAAAACAAAATAATAGCTAATGCAGCTACATTATGACAGGTGATATAAACGTACAATAATTCACGAAGCTATTGATCCACAATCAGTCCAGACTTTTATACACCCAGGAACAGCAATTGTTTTGCATAAAAACTGTTGCCAATCAGTAAACACAAACTTACACAAAATACATCCGAAACTCCGATCATACGAACGCAGCTGAAACACCATTGGTTGCAAACTATGACGTCACAAGTCAGCCGTTCACGTCAAAAGATGTGATCATCGAAATCACTGTTACTGACAGTTACTCAGCAACGGCACTTGCCTCAGGAGCTAATACACATGGATGAAACTACCGGTCGTCTTGGATGTAAACAAGAACAAGAGAGGGTGGAAAATAAACGTGCATCAATAGGAAGTAAAAACTTTAAAGCTTCGTTTTATTTAAACTTTACTGAATGTTTAATTAGGCATTAAGTAATTGATGCATAACAGAAATTCCGTGTTTTTTCGTGATCTTTTAATGAAATTCCGTGTTTTTTCGCGACCTTTTAACGAAATTCGTGTTTTTTTTTTTTAAGCGATCCTTTGACAAATTTTGCATTTTTTCGCAATCCTTTGGCGAAATTTCATTTTTTTGCTACCCATTGACGAAATCCACGTTTTTTTGCGACCTTGTGACGAAATTTCCACAATTTGGCGAAATTTGCATGTTTTCTGCAATCCTTTGCTAAATTTCTCGTTTTATCTGTGATCCTTACACGAAAATCGCATTTTCTCCACAATCCTTTGATGAAATTCCATGTTTTTTCGTGATCTTTTTACTAAATTCCGTGTTTTTTCATGATCCTTTGACAAATTTCTCTTTTTTTCACAATCCTTTGACAAAAAATTTGAGCTTTTTCGTGGCCCTTTGACGAAATCCTCGTTTTTTTCTTTTTCGATCTTGCAACGAAATTTCCCTTTTTACACTTGATGAAATTTGCAATTTTTTCGGAGCTTTTTAAAGAAAGCATGTTTTTTCTGCAATTATTTGACGAAATTTGTATTTTTTTTTCACAATCTTTTCGCGAATCTTTGACGAAATTATCATTTTTTGGCGATGCTTTGATAAAATTGGCGATTTTTTTCTGCAATCGATAGACGAAATTGATTTTTTTTCAGCGACAAAGTGCAAAGAAATCAAATTTGGGCACAGAAAGGAGAAACGAAATGGCCGTTTTGACACAAATACAATCAAAATGTCTCATTTGTAGCAGATATTTTTGTTGGGTGCAGTTTGGTGCAGGTGTGTGACCCTTGATCCAATCAATACTATCCATCCATTATAAGAGAAACCATACAGATTGTAACACATAAAAATTCAATCTGTAACAGAGCAGCATCGTTTAACTTACCAAAATTATGGGTTGAATTACTTCATGGTTATGAATATGGAAATAAATATCCAAGTAAAAATCAAATAATACAACATGCATAATCTGGGAAAGTAAAAAAAAATTGAATGATGGCATTTCAAATCATTACATGATAGATCAGTATAACTATAGAATAGTCTCAGTTGTTTTGATAGTGGCTGTGGTGGGGCTGAAACATGTAAGCAGTTTATTAACGCATTTTTTACTGTTTTTAAAGTTTTTATTTTACATCTTTTAACAGTTTAATGAAGTATATTATTACTGGGTGTTATAGTTTGTTATGCAAATCTCTTTTTTTTCCATTCTCATTTTTAAGTATTTTGGAAATTTTCTAGGTATGGTTTTCAAAAAGATCCTGTTTTGCAATTAAATGCTTCTCCTAAAGTTGGAACTCATGAAATTAACCTCTCTGCTGTTGTACAGATGATTGAAAAGAAGTTAATTCAAGAATTCAAAGTATGTAATTTTTCATTGCATATAAATACAGTAGAGTCTTGGAAGTCCAAGGTTTCGCTTAATTCGAGGTGTCAAAAATTAAAATATGCACCAATGCATCTGAAACTTACTGCGATTGGAAAATCTGCCAAGCCTAGAGTATTAAAAAACATTAATAAAGAAGCCCAACTAGTAAATTACAAATCAGAAAAATGCTTGAATGTATCGAGAAATTTTCAAAAAATGTTTTTTGAACATTTTGTTCCAGAAACAAAAAAGAAATTGAAAAAAAAAAAAAAATCTACATTGCTGTTCCCGCCAATTGCTCTATAACAAATCATCACTGCACAACACTCTAAATAAAATAAAACTTGCGGGCTGTATCACTAATTTAATTCTCAAAACACTATAAAAATTATCGAGAGCTGATGTTTACATTACTTCTCGGATCAGCGTCACGAACTCAACTCACAAGTTTCCAAACAATCCACATAAATTTCGCTTCTAGCAGCAATATACCGCTGGGCGTTGATTGTTGCAAATATTCAATACTATAAATACGATATCAATTTAGGATACAATCTCAATAATACAAATTTTTTCTCAGCACATGCACTAAATGAAATATTAAATTTACAAATACAGTAAACTCCCGACTATCCGGTCTAATGTGGCGGAAGGGTAGGCCGGATAACAAAAAAGCCGGATAGGCCAGAGTTCTATAAATATTTACTCACTTCCCCTCCCATTATATTAAAAACGCATGTTACACATTTTAAGATAAATTATATATATATATATATATATATATAGTACATGCAGTTTCAAAATAAGTAAAACATTAACGTAAAACGTAAGGCTAATTCGTAAAAAAAATTAGTAAATCTTATTTTACTGTTTATTAATAAATGATTTCACAAATATGAAAAGTTATGCATAAGATAATAGAGTCAAAACTTAGTTTTTGAAAAAGACCTTGCCAGATGACTGCTTCTCCCTGTTAGCCCTCTTCCACAACCCTCTTTGTTTATCACCCATTTCGTTAATCTTCAATAAATAAACATGAAGCACACCAAAAGACTATACGAAAGTAACCAAGATAAGCAGAAAATAACTTCTGCACTTGTTAACATCCGTTGCACAACTGATGAAACAGGCTATCAAGCCATAACCCCCTCCCTCCCTTCCTGTCTGTCTCTGCTATTGGATTCTGAAAACACTTCTTGCTCCTTACTGTCGTGAGTTAGCACTTTCCTGCAGGTGGGAACTTGCCTGTCTTGGCCGCTTGCAACATTCCACATTTTTTTTACTAGGCCGGATAGTACAGAGGGCCGGATAATCAAGAGTTTACTGTATAAACAAGAATGTAATAATACACTATACTACAAAAATTTTGCTTAATTAAAATGTATGAATTTAAGTAGTTAATGTGATTTCATTCACATGAGACAAAACAACAATTTTTCTTACTGGGCTTTTATATGTGCCATTTTTATCTTTTAAAGTTACAACTCTAATGAGGAATTTTCATGTTTTCTAATTTTATCTTTATACAACAAAATACGAAAAGATATGAAGAATAGTGCATATATTTTTTAATTTTGATTAATAATTACAGATTTATAAAGGTTTTTACATCGCACTATTTATCATATGGCGAAAACAACACTTTTCCTACGCGGGTCTTGTGACGTCATAGTTCATGACAACAAACTGTTGATACGTGTTCGGAGCGACTATACGTTGAATACTGCGCTTGATATATCGACTTTCTTTATTTTTCGTTATAAAATTCATATTTATTACGCTATTTATTTTAGCAGACATTACGCAATTATTGTAACATGCATTATTTAATGAAAAATTAATAACATTTATTCTTATAAAATGATTTAAAACAATTAAATGTTAGAGGAAGAGGAACTAAGTATTTTTTGTCAATAAGGCTCCTGAACGGACTGTCAATAAGGCTCCTGAAATATTCATGTGGTAAAAAAAAAATTCTTAGTACGAGTGGAGCACTTTTTATGAAATTCAATCTTTCATTTTGGAAAAAAAAAAAGAAAAAGTGGTAGAAGCTTAGTTTTGAATTTTTAATACGTCATTTATTTATGTTGATATGTTAAAACTTTTCTCGGAAAATACTCTTAGTCTTAGTTGTTTTTAAATTAGTATATTTCATGCTTGTAGTCTCCATTAGGGCAATTTATTCAAACTGGTTTCTTTCTGACACATTTTTTATTTAAATTTTATTCGCAAGTACACGAAATTGGCCGGTGCTCTTATTCAGAAACAATATAACCGAATAGTTTTTTCGGTAAAAGCAGGAAATGCTATTAAATTGATTGACAATGCATCAGTCCATCAGAAGAAAATGAAGTAATGGAAATGCCGGGGGCGACACTAAATTATGAAAAAGCAGAATTCTTGTTCTCTATTTTTTTTTTTTTTTCCTCTTTTGGTGACCTGAAAACGACTGATGTTGATGCTAAATAATTACCCCAAGTTAAATTTAGGTAACTATTTAATCTTGCATTTACATCGCCCCCTGGCAGAAAATAGGGTAGCAAAATTTAAGTAAAACTGTTTTTTTTTTGTTTTACTGTGTAACAGCTATACTGTTTTTATAATATTAGCAGTCAAGATTTAAGGATATTTTTGCATTAATAGCGTACCAGAGGGGAAAATGGGGTAATTAAAATTAAATAAAATTTTATTTTTTTAATGTTTTTATTAAAGATTTTTTATGCTCAGACTGGAAGTTTTTGTCCAAACTTTGCTTTACTGCACAAATGAAACATTTTGGATTAAATATTGGTAAATACACCAGAAATTGTGATACGATACCTTGTCGATCAAACCTGATGATGATACATCTAGTTAATTTTTAAATGAGTTCGTCTGAATGCAGTAGTTATTAAAAAACTTGACATATTAAACAAAAACATAATTTGCCGAACGAATTAAAAAGGCAAATTTATTTCCTACATTATTTAAGCCCAAGAAAGGACAGATATAGTAAGATATTTCATTCAGTTAGTTTTACATTTAATGTTAAATTTTTGTAACAAATTAATTAAACCAAGTGAACATTAAAAAGTAGAAATGAAATTCAAACAATATGATACTTAAACAGCCTAAAAACTTAGATTCCATTCAAACGAAATCGAAATAAATCTTAGATTTTTTTTTTGAAGGTTTGTATTTTAGATGTGCCTAATCATTTGTTTTTGCCTACAGTAAACATAATGCAAAACAGTGTTGCCGGCTTTTAGCTAGGACAAAAAAAGCCAACCGGCTTTTTTTGGTTTTTATTTTTAAAAGTTGGTTTACAGCTAATTTGTTTTATTAAAATGCTTTATTAAAATGGTTTAGCGTTCAAAGAAGCCGAAATGTACCAGTTTCTGCTTCAGTCAAAAGCTGATGAATTCGCCAGTAAATTTGGAATTCCATTTTCATGTTCTAATGGATGGTTAGACAGATTTAAAAAGTGGAACAACATATCTTCAGGAAAAATTGTCAGGGAATCGGGAGGTGTTTCAACATCCAACATCGATACGCAGAAAGAAAAAGTTTGGAATGAAATCTTTCATGAATACGACGAGAATGACATGTATAATGCTGATGAAGCTACACTGTTTTACAAGATGACACCAAACCAGACTGGAGAGAAATGTAATTGCAGAAAATTGTCAAAAGACAAAATCACATTTTTCTCGTGCATGTCAATATGAGTGATACTGATCGTTGTAAGCTTCTAGTGATAGGAAAATCTAAACACCCCAGATGCTTCAAAAATATCAACCAGCTTCCTATTGCTTATGAAGCAAATCGCAAGGCGTGGATGACTAAGGAACTGTTTGAAAAAGAGTTTCGAAAGTTGGATTGTGAACTGTCAACTAAAAAGCAGGATATTCTACTTCTGCTTGACAATTGTAGTGCACACAAAATCAATAAACAGTTTCATTCGATTACAATTGTACTCTTTCTCCCAAATGCAACATCTGTAGTACAGCCTATGGACCAGGGTGTCATCAGAAGTCTCAAATGCCATTATAGGAATCAGCTCATTTTACGAATTTTAGAGGGATATGATAAAAATGTGAAATGTGACATTTCTCTTCTTGATGCACTTATAATACTTGAAAAATCTTGGCGGTTTGTTACAGATTCTACAATTAGAAAGTGTTTTCAACATGCAGGCCTAGCAAAAAATATTGAAGATATAACTAATGTTGATGAAACAAAGCATGTTGAAGAAGAGGATGATGAAAATTTAACTATCGTGATGTGGATAGAAAAGCAGAAAGATTCATCATTCTCAGTTTGAGACATGCAATTGTTTGAAACATGTGATGATGAAGTCATTACATGTGAAGATCCGATTGATGAAGAAATTGTGGAAGAAGTTAAAATGAATCATTTCATTCTGAAATCAAAGCTTCTGCATCTGATGCTGATGAAGAGGCGCACATAAATGATGAAATCCCCACAATCTCAGATGCTGCCGCAGCGATGTGTGTAATTAATAAGTTTTTGTCTACACAAACAGTGGAAGAAAGAGCGTTGGAGTCATTTGATGTACTAGACCATAGGTTCCCAACGGGGGGCAATAATGCCCCCCAGTGGGCACTGGCGGGGCCAGAGGCAAATGGGGGGGCGGGGGGGGGGGGGGCATTAAGACAATCAAAGGGGGCAGCGGCGTGGCGTACCTACCAATTTAAGATAATTATTTAATAAAACCAATTTAAGATATTAATGTAATAATAATGTGAACTAGCTGACTTCCTCGGCGTTGTCTGGCACTATGATAAAAATCTGAAATATACCTTTAAATGAAAATCTATACAATCAAATCTATTGCTGGGCCCCATAAATCTTAATTTCTTTTACGAATGTTAAAAAATTTGTCCAGTGCTACTGATGGTTCTCCAGCAGTTAAGGGGCATCACAAGAATTTCATAGCGCATTTGAAATAAGGAGTATCAATTGCACTCTCTGTACATTATATAATTCATCGTATTTGGTTGCAAAAAGTTTGAATGAACGACGGCATACGTCACTTTATGACATTATTAAGATAGTCAACAAGATTAAAAGCATTTCATTGCATGATAGATTATTTCGTTAAGTTTGTAGTGAAAATGATGAAGGTTACAGTCGCTTGCTGCTGCAGACAGAAGTTCATCACCTCACAATAGATGTTTGTCTGAATCGTTTTTTTCAATCTATTTGGACTCAATACTTGACTTCGTTGAAAACAGCGTGAAAAACCGATTACATCCAAAAATCCCATAGCTTTTTTGACATACTTGTTTAGAATATTTAATGAAGTCAATTTGCTATTGCAAGGGCGTGGATTTAATTTAATTAAAACAAAAAATGTCATAGCTGATTTTCCGACAAAACTTCTGTTTAAAAGAAATCTAGGTAGATGTGAATGTAAGCACTTTCCCACATTATCAGCAGTCTCTGCAAAACATGAATATAAACTTACTTAGTGCCAACACTTGGACATTCTTCATGCTGAATTCCAGAGCGATTCCAGGATATTTCAAACATGAATATTCCGAGTTGACTTTTAGATCCTTTTGCAAATGCAGATACAGTAGAATCATTAAATTTAGAGGAGGAACTCGTAGAACTCACAATTAACGATTAACAAACAGTAAAATTCAGAAATGGATACCCAAGAGCTACAAAAATCAATGTCATCTCCCTACTCTGGATTGTGGGTAAGAGTACAGATATTTTTAATTGCCAGACATTTTTCCTTCATTATATTTGGCTAAGCATGGGTTCAGTAAGGTAGCTAATTTACTGTCTAAGAAAAGGAACAGACTGCACATCACTAAACGTGGCAATTTGCGACTGATGCTAACGAAATTGGAAGCAAATACTAACAAATTGTTAAAAGTCTACCAGCCTCACCCATCTCATTTTATTACTTATTGATTTTGTGTCTATTTTTTAAATATTTAATAAACAATTTTTATCACATTTGATGGTCATTTTAATTAATTTCTACTTTGTGATTCTTAATAGAAAGATACACAGATAAAATTAGGCATAGGTAATATCCAACAATATTTTATCTTTGGCATAATTAATTATTATAGAAGAGCGGTGTTGGAATATTTTTTTCTTGTAAAGGGGGCGGTGGTCCAGAACAGGTTGGGAACCTATGTACTAGACAAAGAAATTCATAATATGTTTTTGAAATTGGCATCACATCAGCAGAAGATTACCGATTATTTCTGTATCAAAACAGTGAGCAACAATTAAAGGTAAAATTAATTTATTGTTTGTCTTCATTGTTAGTTAATTTAATTAGTATTGTGTCCAGGCCTGTAGCCAGGTGAGGGCCAGGTCGTTCTTTCCCCGACCTAGCACATTCCAATAAAAAACATTAAATTTCCAGTTTTCCCCCACTTCTTGTCCAACCTAGAATGAAGCTCGACATTCTGATCATTTTTTCACTCAGTATTTCCCTTTAAAAAAAATTTATGTAATGCAACATCAAATTTTAATTTTTCCATGCCAGACCTTGCCCTCTACCCCTAAATTTCCTTTCTAGACTGGAAACAAAAATAGCAAAATTTCATGTATAAAGCTTTTTTTCTGTCCCTCTTTAACATACCTGTCGAAAATTGCTCCATCGTGCGTGCCTCGCTTTTTCGCTTTGTAGAAATTATCCCATACTGCTTCAACAACAAATCGGGTTTAAATCCCTAAAGCTTGCTTTCTTTATACATTTGTCACCTTTTGTACATTTGTAATTTATCGTTAGGAGGCGGGGCTGAAACCAAAGGTTTCTGAAACTAATCTTGAATGACAGTTAAATTCAAGATTAATGCTATGATGTTAAATGATGTTAAATGCTTCTTTTGTGGAAACTTGGTCTGATTACAACAAACTCCAAAGGACACTCCGCCCCCCATGTGAAAATATAAAATAGATAATGGAAGGTCTGTCCCTTCATCTCTTCGACTGTCTCCTATTCCACTGAAAATTTAAAAAAAATGTCGCTTCTAAAATAAACCAGATCATTATTTCAAATTTAAACAATACAATATATCAGGTTACTTACAATTTTACAAATCCAAATTTATTACTTACTGACACATTCATAAAGCCATTTTTATTCTTAAATTAAAAAATGCTATAGATGCTTTTATTAAGAAATGAAGAAACTGAATGCATTGTTTAATGAAACTGTTCTGTACTTTTTCTTAAAAGCAAATCAGTTTCCAAAGTGGTCGTCAGAGTTGCCAATATAAAAAAAAAAAAAAAAAATCACCGCAAAATGCGAAAGGATGCCAAAAATTGATAAAGATATTTCGAAGTTCATAGCGAGCAAAATTTATTATATTGTGCTAAAAGATTGAAACCGGATTTTTTATTTACGAATGTTAAAAAAAATTACCAGAAACGCAGCTAAAAATTCTCAAAAAATTCAAAAATAGCAAAGAACAAAATTTGGCAAAAAAAAAAAAAAGTTTCAAACTGAATTCCCTTTGCAAATGGACCGCCACAAAAGACCCCCAAATATTGCACATAAATAAAAAAATATGGAAGCCTTTTCGTATTCTCTGTTTTTTTTTTTTTTTTTCAAGTTTGACAATGCCATCCACATGGCCCAGACAGATTTTTTTAAGCAGAAAATACTCACTTACATTTTCTTCTGCTTTGAACAGTGCCTTTTATTAATATATATATATATATTTGTAGGATTTAAATTTAAACATACTTTATTTTCTTTATGACGTACATGATAAACAAATTAACTGATGCTCTGGTATTTTTATTATCCATAATTTGAAAGCACGAGTAATGAAAATTCACAATCACGAGATCAAGGTTTGGACATATTCAAAAATTAGAAAAGAGTCAGCCTAAAAAATAATGTTGTGCATGAAGCAGCGGCTCATTAGATGCCAAGGAAGGTATTGTTAAGCCTAATCAAATTATTCGTAAGAAATATGTTGTAAGTTTTAAGTAAGAAAGGTGCTGTATTTAGAAAAGTATCAACGAAGTGATGTAAAGTTACCCTTATAGAATTGTATTAAAGTGTACGTATTGTGATTCAAACGTCTACTTATTTAAATTATCTATATATTAACATTTTACAAACAATAACTTCTACAAATTTGGAGGCTCGATGCCGGGATTTTAAGCGACTATTAGTGGAATAAATAGTAAAATATTAATCAAAGAGAAATTGTTGTCAATCGCCAGTGTCAAAAAATGGATTGTGAATGAACAAGGCAAGTGTGTAAAAACTGTAGTCATATTTATCCAAGTACAACTTTGAAAAACATGGTATCCTTAAATAAAGCTAAAAGAATTGATCTAATAGATCTCTGTGAGGAATGCGGAATTCAACCACCAGAAAAACCGACAATCCATGTCCTAATAAAGCTAATTAAAAACTGGGAAGATTACGATGAAGATTTTATAAAGGACCGCCTAGAAGTAATTGTGGCAGCTAGAAAAGCGGAATCAGAACTTGAAGAAAAGAAATTAAGAGCAGAGACTGAAGAAAAGAAACTAAAAGCGCAATCGGAACTTGAAGAAAAGAAACTGAAAATGGAAATGGAAGAGAGAAAATGGAGAATAGAATTGGAAGAAAAAGATCGCGAAAGAGAATTTGAGATTAAGAAAATACAACTACAAGAAAATTCAAGACAGCACATCGATGTGGACACAAGGACAAATTCAGGTAAGCAATATGAATTGCTTAGATTATTAACAAAATACGATAGTACAAATGATATTAGTTTATACTTGGCTATGTATGAAAGGCAAATGGCGCAAACGGGCATTGATAAAAAAGAATGTGTCAACTATTTAATTAACCTAATGCCATTAGATGTGATTAATATAATAACCAGGGAGAGTGAACCCGAAATGCAGGATTATGACTATATAAAAAGTATTCTTTTAAAACGGTACAAACTATCGCCAGAAGAGTTTAGGCTGAAATTTTTCTCACTCAAAAAAGAGCCATCGGCTAATTGGCGCGATTTCGCGTATGAGATCAAGGTATATTTTAAACAATGGATCGACGGCCTTGAAATAGATAGCTTTGAGGAATTATCGGAATTAATTGTAGTTAATCAAATTAGGCATAATTTACCTGCAGAAACAAAGACACATTTTGCAGAGGAATTGTTAATAATAAAAAAGATAGACGAATTAGTAAACAAATTAGATATTTACGAAACGGCACGAAGGGTTTGCAATAAACAAGCTATAAGGAATACAAGTGGGAGTTTTGAGGATAAACGATCAAGAGTGGCTGACTACGCCAATCGAAAAGGCGCCAAGTTGACAATAGGCACAATGTGAACCATGGAAGAAACGAGGCACATATAATATGTTATAATTGTGGCAGACCTGATCACGTGAGTAAGAATTGTACCATGGGAAGTAAAACACAACAAAATTATTCAAATTATAACCCGCAACATAATCAAAATTGGCGAGAAACGAAATACCAAGATTGGAGCCAAAACACGCAAAGAAAAGTAGTTAATACGGGCACGTTAAATGGAAAGAAAGGAAGAATCCTGAATATTCAAGGAATAAAAACAAACATAATAATCGATACAGGGAGTGATATTTCAATCGTCAATTCAAGATATCATACGGCAATAAATGCGCCAAAGTTAACCAGCGACAGTATATCTATATCGGGCTTAGGTGGAGAAGAGATTAAACCAACGGGTTATTTCTTGCATAAAGTTTATGTAGATGGTATAGAAATACAAGATAAATTTTACGTAGTACAAGAAACTGACTATGATTTAATAATAGGTAGAAAAGCAGTCGAAGGCTTGACGTTAAAAGTAGAGGAAGATGTCGTTAGAATAATAAATGAAAATAAAGTACGAGTAGGTTATATTAAAATTAATAAAGTCCCTTCCAAAACAGATGAAGTAGCCACACCAAATATAAGCAACGATAATCGAGGTTGGGAAGATAGAAAACCTATCTGCGAACGTCCAAAGAGATTCTCTTCAGTTGAGAAGGAAATCATCAATAAACGAGTACGACAGTATTTAGATAATGACATTATCAAATGGAGCACCTCAAATTTTATGGCTCCTGTGATCCCGAGTAAGGAAAAAGAAACCGATAAGAAATTCATCATCACTAGACAGGAGAGATCCGAAAGTAAAGACACTGAGAAGGAAACCGAAAATAAACACAAAAAGAGTAGAAAAAGATCTAAAAGAAAAACGGTTAGAAAGAAAAAGTCCAAAAACAATTCTGATCAGAAAATAACAGATAATCCTATTGAAAATAATACAAAAAATGTTAAAGAAAAAGAATATAATAACGCAAAAAGATCTACAGGCGAAATTTTAATTCAACCTGAAGCATATAATGATGAATCCAAGTGGTATAAGTATGTACCAAAATTACAAAGAATTATCAATAGCACAGTAACACGAAGCACCAAGTATAGTCCTTTTGAATTAATGACAGAAGTTAAAATGAAGGACAGTAACATGCAGAACATCAAGAAAATTTTGGAAGAAGAATTTACCGAATGTATGATGGAAGAACGCGAAGACATGAGAGAAGAAGCAAAGAAAAATATACTCAAAATACAAGAAGAAAACAAGGTGCAGTTTGATAAGAAAAGAAAACAGCCACGAAAATACAAAATAGGAGATATCGTCGCCATAAAGAGGACGCAATTTGGCAATACTATCAAACTTAAAGAAAAATATTTGGGGCCATATGAGATAACTGCAGCCAAGAATCATGATCGGTATGAAGTAAAGAAAGTAGGAGATCATGAAGGTCCAGGGAAGACGTCAACCGGGGCCGAATACATGAAGCCGTGGTCTATGGGTTAAACTCCTGGACGAGTCGGATAGATTAAATATACGTGTATGTGTATTGAACCTATAATCAAAATTTTATGTGAAAGAAAAATGTATAAAAGTCTCAAGAGTGTGGCTGTTTAAACATAAAAAAGAAATAATAAGCCAAGATGATGATGTCGGGACGCCATCATGTCAGGATGACCGATTTGTAGGATTTAAATTTAAACATACTTTATTTTCTTTATGACGTACATGATAAACAAATTAACTGATGCTCTGGTATTTTTATTATCCATAATTTGAAAGCACGAGTAATGAAAATTCACAATCACGAGATCAAGGTTTGGACATATTCAAAAATTAGAAAAGAGTCAGTCTAAAAAATAATGTTGTGCATGAAGCAGCGGCTCATTAGATGCCAAGGAAGGTATTGTTAAACCTAATCAAATTATTCGTAAGAAATATGTTGTAAGTTTTAAGTAAGAAAGGTGCTGTATTTAGAAAAGTATCAATGAAGTGATGTAAAGTTACCCTTATAGAATTGTATTAAAGTGTACGTATTGTGATTCAAACGTCTACTTATTTAAATTATCTATATATTAACATTTTACAAACAATAACTTCTACAAATTTTTAGAGATTTACTAATTCCAAAAAAATTACCTTTGGGATGTCGTCTTCGTATTTTTCAGTTTTCTCCAATTTAAAATTGTCACCCAAGTGTTCCAGATAGAAATTGAAAAAGAAAGGCTTCGGATAGACAGTACCTTTCTGTGGGCAACGAAGATGGGTTTCTTACTAGATAATAATAAAGACATTTGCGAGTCTCTCTGTCCATTTCTTTTTCTTTTTTGGTCTGACCAGATGTTTTTCTGTTCATGACAAGATTTGACAGGGAGAGAACCTGTATGCCTTAAATTATGCACATCGAAATAGGTTTTTCTTAATTAGATTTTTAAATTTAATTTTTTATGCTATTTTTAGTGTTTTTTCGAGTTTCGTGCTTTTTTCCCCACATTCATAAAAGGAATCCATTTTTCAATCTATCTTTCCATTTTAGCCGAATACAGTAAAGTAGTCTTCTGCGATTTTTGAATATTTCACGAAGTCTTTTATGTAATTTTTAACTTTCTTTCGCATTCTGACGGGATTTTTTTACATTAGTAAAAGGAGTCAGGTTTTGATCTTTTAACCACAAGTACAAAATTTTGTCCTCTGCAATTTTTGAATTTTTTGCAAACTTTTTATGCGACTTTAAACGCTTTTCCCGTTTTTTAAGCTCCTGTGATTAGAAGAGATTTTTTTCATATTTGAAGAAATTTTCGTCTTTTGAAAATTTCTAGAAATTTTGATCTTTGATAGGCGACTTTTTCATGTTATGAAGGAAAAAATATTAATGCTTAAGTTCAGTTTCTAATTATGAAAAGTATAATGCAACACAGTTGACGGAACACTATTGGGATTTGATTTGATGAAACTGCATCTTTATATTGAAGGATGTTGGGTAATTTTTACGCTAGATTGACTTTCTATATTTTTGCGAAAAATGGGCAAATCAAAGCATTTTTTTTGTGTGCGTGTGTATTATTTATTTATTTGAGAATGTAAAAGGAATCTGGTTTCAATCTTTTATCCCAATATAGTAAATTTTGCCATGTGCGGCGTTTTATTCGCTTTCCGCGGTGGTTTTTTTGTGCATTCCTAAAAGGAATCAAGTTTAAGTCCTTTAGTTCAATATAGAAAGTTTATTGTTTGCAATTAGTGATTTTTCTACAAACCTTTTATGTGATTTTTAGAGTATTTTTTTAAATTCCACATTCAATCTTTTGGCTCGATATAGTCAAATTTTGCTCTCTGCGATTTTTGAATTTTTGTCCAATTTTTTATGTGATTTATACCTTTTTTTTCGCGTTTTGCGAAGACCTTTTGGCAAGTTTTTCTGAACCGAAGAATTATCCAGTAGATTTTGCTGCTTTCATGATTAAGATGAAGGTGGGAAAATAACAAATTGGCTCCTGTAGCAAGATGAACGACGATGCTGGAAAATTTAATTTTTACCTAGAGACTATCATTTTTCTGGAAAAAAAATTACAATAATTCAAGAATCAGATTGGTATATTCTGAAAGGGTTTACGCTGTTGAAGGCAGTGGGGCCCCCAAGGGGGAACCCCTTCCCCAAGAAAAAAAGTTTTTTTTTTGAAAAACCAACTGGCAAAGCAAGCGAAGCTCAGCTAGCAGATTTAAATAATTACAGATTATAATTTATGCATAATTAACATTAGTAATTTGTCGAGAGAAGAGAGATGAAACGTTAAAAAAGAAACAGGTTGAACGTAAGGGGATATGTTGCAAAGGCATAGCACACAAATGCCTGCTTATTGGGACCCCAACAAAATTAAAAAGCACATTTTTTTAAAACATTTGAATAACAATAATGAGGTTTAAAAGTTTTGAAACTTGGGTTCAACTTTTCCTCCATTTAATAGGGACCCTAAAAAAGGCATTTTAAAAAGTATTTAGAATTTGTAAAATTTCTTTCATCTGGGCACCTTTAAAAAGAATGGTGGCTGTAGAAAGAAGCCCATGTCTGTTTTGATTGAAGAAAGTGATAGTATTAAGGAGGTTTTGAACCTGATTGGGACCCCCAACACGATTAAAAAGCACATTTTTTTAACATTTGAATAAAAAGTGGCAGCTACAAGTTTTGAATCCTGGGTTCCAACTTTTCCTGCCTTTCATAGCCCCCCTCCCCCCCCCCCCCAAAAAAAAGACGATTAAAAAAAAAATTAGAGCATGCAAAATTTCTTTCACCTGGGCATTTTTAAAAAAATGGTGGCTAGAAAGGAAGCACATTACCTGTTTTGGTTGAAGGAAGTAAATGTATTAAGGAAGTTTTGAAGCTCATTATGACCCCATTGAGATTAAAAAGCATATTTTTTAAACATTTGAATAAAAAATTTGGGCTAAATGTTTTGAATGTTGGGTTCCAACTTTTCCTCACTTTTATAGAAGGCACTAAAAAAGACAATTCGAAAAGAATTTAGAGCCAACAAAATTTCTTTCATATGGGCACCTTTAAAAAGAACGGCGGCTGTAGAAAGAAAGTGCATATCTGTTTTGGTGGAACGAAGTAATAGTATTAATGAAGTTTTGAACTTTTCGTTTCATCTTTTTCCCCCAGTTATAGGATCCCCCCCCCCCCCCCCACACACACACACAAAAAAAAAAAAAAAAAAGAAGAAGAAGACTAAAATACCATTATATTTAAAAAATAGAATTTAAGCTTTCAAAAGCTCTTCCATCTGGGCACCTTTACAAAGAATAGTGGATATAGGGGGGGGGGGGGGGGGGGATGGGAGATGGTTCCTACGGCCCTGGTTATGCCAAATATCTTATTTAACTTTAATACATTTTTATTATGTCTCTGAAGAAAATTAAAAAATTTCGTACACTTTAAAATATCTTATATTTTAAATTAAAAAAAGATTTCCTAAAATTGTAATGCATATTTTTGAAGAACTGCGAATAAGAGATAGAAAAAAAATGAAGAAATAATCTGCCACACCTGGAAGTATGGTCTAGCTACGGGCCTGATTGTGTCAGTTTAATGTAATCGATTTTAGTCAATTAATTCTTTAAAAGGTTATATTTAATAGATTTTAC